>SNQJ01S0040998.1:21461-33087 GCA_010110895.2 Picea sitchensis
CTAAATTAGATATGGGATGTATTTGCTTTCTACTTGTCCTCCTATCCATAGTAGTCATGGCATGTCCTACAACATATTGCAAAATTAGTTGTGGGATGTATATGCCTTCTACTTGTCCTCCTACCCCTCTTTTGTGGGTTATGTTATATGAGTTCATTTGTGTAAATAAAAGTTATATTTACTGATAATGCGTGTCTTGAAATTGTTCTGCGATTATCAAAGACACTAACCTTTCATGTTTTATTATAGGTACATGTACTTGGGTCTCGCCTTCACACTCCATCGTTGTTAAATAACATACCCCACATACAAATATGCAATGCAAGAGTGAATGATTTATATGCTTTACATCTCTAGCCCTCAACAAACACTAACCTTCAATGTTTTGTTATGGGCTCATGTGCTTGGGTCTCACCTTCATACTCCATGGTTGTTAGTTAGTATATCCCTGGTGCAAATGTACAACACAATACTAAAGAATTAAAGACATTGCACCACACAATAGTACGGAATAATTAAAGACATATACTTGGGTCATGTCTTCATACTCCATGGATATTAATTATTAGATAATAGATCTCACATTGCATTTTTCCTTATTTTTTTTTATAAGTTAGAGTTTGTATTAAATCCTGTCAAAAAATTACAGCTGTCTGTGGATCATTGTCCTACGTGGTAGCGGTGCCCATCTGGAAAACCACCGATGCCGTTTGTCCCATAATCCTAAGTGGCAACGGTGCCCTTCTGGGAAACCATCGCTGCCATTTGTCCAAAAAATAGAATTGTGCCATGCAAAAAAAAGCTTCAATGCCACGCAAGGCAAAGTGTTGATAGCTGAATTTAAACATAGGCCAGCCTTCCATAGCTGCCAGGAAATGAGAGGAGACGGAAACCTGAAACAAGAAATCATTTAAAAACCTGCTCCGAGCCTCGGCCCGACGTAGACTTGGCACGTCTAGGATTCGCCCTTGTCGCGGTCCGCTATTGCGTGCCGGAGGTCCTGAAGGAAGGACACCAGAGTGTCCACTCAGCTCCAATGTTTTGCGTCCCTATTCTGCATGTCAAGCATAACTGACTTGATCTCCCCCAGGTCCCTTTTAAGGTCGCTCAATATTTCCATGACCGCTGCCCGATCATCACACCTGTCACAAACGGGACGGGGGTGGGCGGACAACGGAGAGTCAGAAGAGGAGGAGGGAGAGAAGGCAGGACCAAAGGTGTTGGGGGGGTGGTGAAAGGGAGAGGGAGTGGGTGGAGGCCGTCGAGGTGGGGAGGTGGGCGGAGGTGCGAAATCCAACGAGTTGCTGAGGGTATCAAACCACTCGATTCTACAAGCATAGGGATTCGCGAGTGGGGAAAGGTCATGGGTGTTCTCACAGAGTGGCTGAGCGGGAACAGGCGTAGCGACAGGAGCCAAGACAGGGAGGTTTTCGACTTCAGGAGGAGGGTTTGGGATGGGCAGCTCCCTTCCCCTGGCCGCATACCAGGCGACACCTTGTTTGGCTTTGCCTCTGAGGCGTGGCACGGTGAGAGCAACCGACGACCTGGGAAAGAAGACATAGAGGGTCGGGAAATCTGGAGAGGAGAAACACAAGCTTGAGCTCCGGGAGCCCGAGAGGAGGTTGCACCAAAGAAAGAGCACGGGCTTGGAGAAAAAGGTGAGCCAGGGAAGTCTAGTCATGCAAACTATGGGGGGGAAAATGAGGATGAGAGCGCCTGAGCTCGACTTTAGGAGCAGAGAAGCCTGCCTGGAGAAGCATATGTGACTGAGGAAGCATCCTGCATGGCGCCATGAAGACTCCCATACCGCAGAGCTTCCAATTCATGTGGCCTGCTGGTTTTAAGTGAAGAGTGGAGGGTGGCGACAGAGGACTTAAATCCATGAGGTAACTAGAGTGGGGTGACAGGTCGTATCGGACGCCAGGTGGCTAGCTATTTGGCTAGGTGACCTCCCCACAATGTGTTCACAGATGATCTCAGTAACACTCTATCCGAAAATACATTGCATTTTTCCCTATTATATAACAAGTTCTCATCTATTTTTTAATGAAATAACATGTATTTTTAAAAAATTAATAAAATAAATATTTAAAAAAATATATTATACCTAAATTATTATTATGATTTAAATATTTCATTTATAATATTATAAAAAAAAAATATATATATATATATATATATACCTTCAATGCACTTTATATAATGAAAATTTTACAATCAAAATTAATAAAATAGATATTTAAAAAATATATATTATACATAAATTATTATTATAATAATTTAAATATATTTTTTATAATATTATAAATAAAAAATATATACATATACTTTCAATGCACTTTATATAATGAGAACTTTACAATCACTTTTGTATAGGGGATGATGCCCAATATGTTAGGAGATTAGGTCCCAAGTCCACTTAAGTAGTGGTATCGGATAAAACAAGATCCATATCACTTGACAATGATACTTTAATAACATTTAGGTATGATACTTTGGCACAAAGGCCAAAACACAAATTCCTCCTCCAAAAGGAGGATATCTTTGCTCATCCCCAAAATCCCACTTATTAACAACTCACCATAACCTCAAGTTTTGGGAACCTCAAAAAGATCCTTCATAACGAAAATGACACATGCTCTGCAAAATTAATCATTCAATTTAATATTACCCTACACATTTCAAACACCATGTATTATTGATGTACGTGTACTTATGATGAGTTATTACGGTTGGACTTTTGGATATTTTAATGAAGAATTCTAACAAGGAATATGCCTTGAATTTTAGTTATTTTTTTTCACTATGTAAATAAGAAGAAATTTTTATGTAGTAATATTTCATTATTTTAATTATGTAAACAATAATATATTTATATCCATTAATAATTTATTATTTTAATTTTGTTTCATTGAGAGTTTTTTTAAATCTTAAAAAAAGAGGTTAATGATTTAAGATTTATAAGTGTTTAGTAGAAGTGAAAGTAGATTGTCAATGGATCATTTCAAGTAGTACGATTTTTCTTAAAGAAAGGTGATGTTTTAATCTATATTCACTAATATAAATTTATTTAAAATATTAATTAATTTTTATTTTTGATATTAAAATTATAGTTTGTAAATAATTACATATATTTCTTAAAATAATTTATCAAAATAAATTATAAAATAATAATAATACTATAATAAAATTATACTCATGTAACTTTATTATGTAATAATTATTTATGATCAAATCATAATATTATATTATTTTTAACATGAAAAATAATTGGATAGATGAGATAAAAGCTATAATACTAAAAAAGTATGCACATATTTAACATAAAATGTACTTTAACAAAAGAATATAAAAAATAAAATTTGAATAAGGAGATTGTGCTTTACCTTTTATTTTTAAATTTATAATATAAAATACAAATAAAGATAATTATTTATTATAAATAAATTGATATCATAATCTAAATAGGTCATTATAGTGTTGCCTTTTTTCATGCATTCGTTAGCTTTGTAATGACAAAACAATAAATCATTACAATAAAACTCTTTTTCCTCTTACAGGTTAAGTTTTTAACCTCTCCTCATAATTGTTAATGTCATGATTAGAGCTTTTGCATGTCCTAATTCTTAATTAAAATTAGGGTTTTGAACCCTTTAAAATCTTATTGAAACTCCATGCAGGCAGGATTAACTCTACAAATATATTGATATGGCATTGTTTTGGTATCATAGCTATCAAAACATAAGTCAACTTGTTAAAAACATAATTATTTCATCGACCTTTGATCCAAGTGCTGTTTGGATTAGTTGAAAAATGTTAAGGGGTGGATAACTTTGTTAACCATGTATTGCAGTAAAAATATTGAGTTGCTATGTGGATTTGTTGAAAAATGTTAAAGGGTCTACAACTTTGTTTGCAAGTAATGTTTGCAAGTAATATAGTGGAGTAAAAGTGTCCATTTATGCTTAAAACAAGGTTTGAAAGTTTCAAAACCCTAAATCACTCTATTAAGGTTGATTTTTAAAATGGATTCAACAAAGCTAAAACTATGATTTTATACAATTATTATCAAAGGGAAGTAGGTACAAAAAACAAAGGTGTTTTAGGTTGGGGTATTTATAACAAGCATGGGAACACCCCATTTAAAGGGATTTATGTCACAATTCAACAAAACATTACAGTTAAAATTCTTATTAGTTTACTTATAGGTCTTTTTAAAGTTCTAGGTCGACTAAAAGAGGGCCAAAACCTCAAAGGTGGAGTTTCACCATGAGTAAAATTTTGTGTTTCTTTTGTTTTCATTGGATGCTTTTAATATGATAGATATTTGACTAAGAAGTCAAGAGTGTGGGGTAATACTTGATCTTAACTTTTTGTGAACAAGTACACGAACATTATAAACATAATCGTGTAATTGGAAAAACTTAAACCCTAATAAAATGATAACAATACTTCACTTTTATTAATTTTACTAAACACCTATTATTAACCAAAAACTAAACCCTAATAACAATACCTCATTTTCATTAATTTTACTAAACACCTAAAACTAACCAAGAACTAGAACTTTAAGTTCCAATTCCCCTCTCCACACATATAGTTAGAGGTGAAAAACCGTGCACAAGATTCATTAATTTTACTAAACACCTATTTTTAACACAGAACTATAAGAACTATAAGTTCCAATACCCCTTATCCCACACATAAGGTTAGAGGTGGAAAACCATGCACGAGATTCATTAATTTTACTAATCACCTATTTTTAGCAAAGAACTATAAGTTCCAATGCCCCCTTATCCCACACCTAGGGTTAGAGGTGGAAAACCATGCACGAGAAAGGTTAGGATCGGTGAGAGAGAAGAAACCTAAACAGGGAAAAGTTTTAAATAGGCATGGTCATGGTTGTTGAAGATTGGATAAGCGAGCAATCAAACCCATAAACGGTGACCCGAACCTACCCTACCCAAGCCACCTGTCCTACCACTAACGTACATGACCGGCCATGCCGTCGATGGGCTCCATTGAACGGTTGAAATTGGATTGCAATGTTCAACAATGGCGGTCATAAAGGAAGGCAAGATGCATGTGTACATGCATACATCCACATGCATGGTTGTGTATCCATGGATGCATGGAAGGCAATGGAATGGAGGGCAGGGGAGGCCTCTTTTTTCTTCTTATATTAAATTATTATTATGGGGTTAAATTCCAGATCCATCTGTCTTTCTCGCTCATTTTTTTAATGCCCTGCGGATCTTTCTGTCTGAGCTTTTACACCACTGTCTACTCAGGTTTTTTCTTTTAAAAGTCTTTTTAATCTTTTCAAATCTTTTTAAATCTTTTTATATTTTTTTGTGTTGGGTGCCTTTAAATCTCCGGGGTTTTGCAGAAGAGCAACATTCTTTTGTCCTCCCGTGGTGGTGGACGGTTCGAGCCCCCGGGCGGCGGCTCTCAGCATTCGAAACGTTACAAATCCGGTGGCCTCAGCAGCTAAGATCAAGATCAGCTTCTTTTCACACTAAAATTTACTCTTATTCAGATCTGGAATCTCTACTGCTTTCAGTAATGCTATAGAAAACAAAAATTCCATATAACTATACTGAGATTTATAAAGAAATCCAAGCATATAAGCTGAATTAAGCAGAGTATAGAAGAGTATTTATGAATGAAAGGAGAGATTTCCCTGGCCTTCATACTTCAGGGCCGACTTCATTCTTACACGCAGGATTCCAACAGCATCATCACCTCCACGGCCCCACGAATCTCAATGCTGCTGCTGCTAATAACAATGCTATTTCTAATGTCAATCCATTCTACATCCAACAGGGAGGCATTGGCGCTCCCGCTTCACTGCGCTACATACCCAATCCTTCTTCTTCTTTAGCTATTGGCAATGCCAATCCAAATAATTCTCCTCAAGAAGGACCTGCTTCTTCACCGGGTCCTCGTAATCCACTGCCTCCTAGAATGGGAATGAATATGGGGTTTCGTTCGGAGCCTTTGAAGAAAAAGAGAGGAAGACCCAGAAAATACAGTAGCGATGGAGTAGGTTTGGGACTCTCTCCATTGACTCCAAGCTCACATTCATTATCCGAAAAACGAGCCCGCGGTTCCGGCTCTGGCTCCAACAAGAAAGTTCAGATGGCTGCACTTGGTACATGGTCGTTCTTTACCTTCCTTATTTATTTCGTGTTGTTGTGTATGGTAATTTAATTATCTCATTTCAAGTTAGATTCCGAGAAAGGGATTAATTCTGTGCTACTCCAATGTTAACATGAGCAATAGGGAGGATTAAAACCGTCAATGCTTTTAAATTGGGTGTTGTACTGTGTTAATGCTTTTAAATTGGGTGTTGTACTGTGTCAATGGGGAGTTTGGGGTTCAGAGTTCTTTATATATCAATCAAGATAATATTTATTAACAAGTAAGCATGAAAGAAAAAGGTTTTAGATGGGTTTCTATTACTATGTCCAGACTCAATGCACCATTCAGACTGCAGAATTCATCTCGTTTCTCTCAATGCAAAAAGTATAACTACGACTATGAAAATTTACTTATATTTTATTCACTCACTCTTTTTTAAGCATATTTATGACTAAATTATATGATTTTGAAATTTATTTATATTTTATCCCCAGAAGATGTGATCAAATCTTATCATAAAACTGTTTTTTATTGACATATATTTGGTTTGAATTTTAATAGTTAATATTAGATTCTTCACTCAATAAAATGGAATTAGTTCCTTTCAACAATTGATATATTTAATTGAATCATTATGTTAAATTATTGAATTTACCTTAATTTTCTAAATGTCAAAAAAAATTAGTGATAGATAGATACTGCTATCTTAAAATTCACTCACATCTCATTGACGGGCTTTCTTTTACTGAAATATGACCAATTCTCAAACTAAAACTGGTTTCTTATTGGCATAGGTTTGTTCTGAATTTCAGTAGTTAATATTAGGTCCTCCGCTTTGCAGTAGATGGAATTAGTTCCTATTAGCAGTTGGCATATTTAATTGAATCTTCATTTCACTTCCCATAATGTCTAGACAACTGTAGCATGATTATGTCAGGTTTGTGTCAGGTGCCAGTGGAGAAAGTGTAAGTAGATTAAGTACTTTGCTTCCTACTACCGGATGCATTAGAATGGGTTTGATTTCTAGCTAAACTACTGTTTGTGTGAAGTTCAATTTCATCACCTGGAAGGGAAGTTTACGAACAGGTGACTAACTTCAACATGTTTAAGAACTAACAGAAAAGTTTACCTCGGCAGAATTAGTGAGTCTGATTAGCTTGCAGAAAATTTGTAGGAAATTGAGATATGAGATTTTAGTTGGATTTCCATCAGGCTTGGCTTTGGCGCAGGCTACTTAGCTTCTCCCTAGTGGAAGAACATGCAGGAAATGCCCTCCAAGTTTTCGATTCCTTCTCTATGTAATAAAGAGTGTCATAAATGCACTGATTGTGTTTTGTACTTCTCACCACTTCTGTCATAATATGTGGAGGTTCAGTTGTAGTTAACTTTGACTGATTTAAAACAATTCGGTATCTTCGTAGAAAGGCCTAGCGTTTTAAAGGGCTTGCATGCTGTTCTGTATGCTAGTTCACTGTAAGTTTCTTAATCTTATCTTCCTTTATCCTGCAAGCTTGTAATAATGTTTGAAATAGGTCAATATATGCAAATCCACAGATCCCTCTTTCTGGTATAAGGTAGATCAACCAATATGTGTCACAGGTGTGCTATTCAGCATATTCCATTCTTGGTAGCTGCAAATGCACAATAAGCAATTGATTATAAACTCCATTTTAAATTTGGATTAAATTTGGATTTGCACTTTTTGTGTGATATAACATATTTTTCTTAGGTATGAAAATTTGGATCTTAATGACAATCTGTACCGAGCACATTGTTGAATTCCATCTATTTAGACCTGGATGGTTTGTATAAATGGCCTATTAAACACTTACGCCTACAGTGAATTTGATATTCGTTCTTCAAATCTTTTATTTATTTTTTATTGTGTTTTTTAAATTAGATGTCAAAATATACAAATGTGTCTTAGATGCTGAGTGATTTTATAATAGGCTATTAATCTATGAATTGTTCTTGAGGCCATTCCTCGACAATGAATTGCTGTTACTCTGTTACTTACAACTGTGTCTCTCACAGGGAGTGCGGGTCATGGATTTACTCCACACATCATCACAGTTGCAAAAGGGGAGGTACGTATCTTTCAGTTTCTCTGAGATGTTTGTGCAATTTCTTCCTTTCTAACTCATCTGTGTTTTACTTTAGGACATTGGGCCTCTTTTCAATTCAATGCACATATGAAACAGTCAACGTATATTGAAGTTGCATCTTTGAATGGATTTATGTATTAAGTTGAACCTAGCCAATTCTGTCCATCGCCTTTTATTGTTTGAAATAAGAAGAAGAGGTCAAATTATTATGCACCCCGATTAATGTTTTTATTTCTGGGATTTATGTTTTTATTTCTGGGATATTAGCTCTCTTTGTACAAGGATATATCGGAGAGATTGTAACGCTCGTCCCGTCCCATCCGTATATCCATGACGTTGAGATACACATGTTTATCTAATATAATATATTATAGAAAAAAAAAATATAATAATAATTTTTTTTTATGTGGATTAAATAATAATTCTTCAAAAATCCTCATATATATAAAAAATAACACTGTAAAAACGAAATTATGTCCACTACCAGAAGAATAAGAATCCCAGTCAATTTTGTTTGGCATCATTCCTAACTGTATTTTTTCAACCAACAATATTAGCACAGTGAGTTGTATAACATCAACTTTTAATATATATATATATATGTATCATATCATTTCATTGTAGATCCATCTTAACTTGGGATATTTTAAGGACTGAGAAATTTGTATCTCAATTGTTTTTGTTTTTTGATTTCTCTTGGTGTTTAAGAGATTTGGAGTTAAGATGGATCTACACTGGTTTTAATTTAACGCACATGTGAGACAGTCACTAGATATTGATGTCATATCTCTGGAATGAATGGATTTACATCATTGCTTGAATATAGTAAATATTAACTGTTTCCATACCTGAACAAAGCTAGTTTTATTCTAACATAACATAAAACTACTGTTGAGATACTTTATGACACATCAACATGTTGATTCTCAGTCAGTTGTAAACAGTTTTCTTAGTTTCATATGTAATTATTTTTTTTCCCAAGGAAAACTTTGTGGGGAAACCCAAGGGATGCTTTCCCACATTCGTGGATGGCATCTCTAGTAAACCCCTCGGTGTAAACTAGGGTATCTCATCCAAAGGGATTCAAACCAGGCACCTGTTGGCATGGAGCCAGAGTTAGCCAAATCCTAACAACATTGACGACAACTAGTTAAACTAAACCCTTGGACTACCATCTGTAATTTAATATTTAATTTTTACTGTATATATATTTAGCTATGTTACACGGGGACTCGTCCCCCCCCAAAAAAACCTGTGTACCCGTGCCGTTCCCCCGTTTTGGGGACTTGGGGACCCTTAGGAAACGTCCCCAAACTGTTGGGGACTCCATCAGGGACTCGGGGACTTGCTGGCTGTCCCCAAGACGTTTTGGGCAGATTTCAGGGATGTTCCAGATAGATTTTGGGGATGTTCTGGGCAGATTTCAGCGATATTCTGGGCAGATTTCGGGGATATTCTGGGCATGTATCTTCAGTTTTGACAATAATGGAAATTGATGATTGGACAATATGATCATTTTTCCCATCGATTATTTTTGTATTGCACTGAATCTAAATCTGTGGTACAAGTTGCAGCTCAAAACATGGGTTTTGTATGATGGGTTTCTAGTGATTTAAATATTGTTTTTTCAGCAACAAAATTACAACAAGCAAAGCTTCCATGTAAAAAAAAACAGGAAATGCAACATTTCAAAGGGCTGATCCTTGTGGTTACTGCTCTTGTTCTTTTCATTTTTCTGGTAATCTTAGCTTTTACATATTGTACATGGGTTTCCAGGAGTCATTCAAGTCTAGTGCTTCCACCATCCCAACCTCGAACATTGTGAAAACAATCAAATGGTAGTGACTTGGATTGGGTACGGAATGTTTGAATAAATTCCTTTTCAATCACCTTCTTTATCTGAAATATGAATCTAATCTCTTTACAGAACCAAAGAGTTTTATAGTGGGTTTCAACACAGATGTAAATCTGCAAAACCTATAGAGAATTGAATGCCTTTTATGTTTTAACTTTTAACATAATCATCATTAACAAGAAATACGAGGAAGAAAAACTGCTATAAAGACAGTTCTCACTTAAGTTTCCTAAATCTAAATTGCATTTTGCTCATGTCTAGCAGCAAATAATGGAATGTCACTCGACCATTTTTAAATTGCTCGAGCTTTTTCAGAATTGGCAAGTGTAAAAGCCGTGTATAATACTATATAATATGGCTTGTTATGCTTACAAGTTTGAAGCGACTACAAACGTTTATGGCGAATTCTAATATATATATATATATAATTGCCATCCCCAATCAGCTGTTCTCTAAAAAAATTTTTGAAAGTGCACTCTAACCATCCCAGGAACGAGTCCCCAGTTCCAAAAACCAATGCACCATAGATATTTAGTGTGATATTTAGTGTGAGGGATCTCCAATACCACAATAATGGAACCAACCAAATAAATAGGCTGCTTTTATTTATGATCGTGGAAGATATTGATACGTTAAAGTTCTTAGACCCCCTTCTGTAAATGGTCCTCCCGACTTATAGTCTTATTGTTTTACTTCTGTTCCTTTCTTGTATTATCCAAGAAAGTTCTCAATGCTAGTCTTCTAAAAGTTTTGGCTCATACTTCATCCTTAGGTGCATGCTGTGTATACAACTTGTATGCTCCATATGTGGTTAAGTGGGGGGAGCTGTTTGTCGCTGAGTACATGCTATTGCCGAGTACATTTTTGAAAAAGCTATCTCTTTGATAAAATGAAAAGAATCTAGAATTCAAGTGCTAAGACTCCATTTTACCTCGAAGAAATAATGCAGGTACCTTTAGGAAAGTTTCTCACAGTTGAGTACCACCCTAAAATTAAAAGCAGGGGTTTAATTTCTTAACCTCCACTTTAACTCGTAGAAATAAGGTTTTAAACTGATTTCCATAAATTCATATTTCTTATATCCTTCCCTTGACGTAAGAAGTACGAAGTAATTGACTGCCTTCTCTTTATATTGCCTCTTGGGTGCCAGCTATGACGGTGCATGATAGGCCAGCAGAAGATTACCTTTTTTTTCTTGCAAATGTTAGATATTATAAAATTTTACATTTCCAATCAGGCGACTGTACTGTTATGATGTTATTTTCTTTAATTCCTATTATTTTGTCATTTACGATATGTTGCTTCTTTGAAATGCTACCTAGATCAATAAAACATTGAATACATAGTACAAGGTAAATCAGCCCATAGGAAACCAAGACTGGGACATGTGATAGTGCCATAATTTTATCCTTTCGTGCTCTCCATGACTTTTGACTTCGTGACTCTTAGGCAGCCCACTCCTAAGGCTATGCCAATTCAAAATGAGAAATTATGTTAATGACAAAATGAGGATCCGTTATTT
>SNQJ01S0040998.1:44127-66922 GCA_010110895.2 Picea sitchensis
GCCCAGACGTTTTTTGCGTTTTGAGAGTGTTGATCCAGTGCTCTTTAATACACCGACGCTCCCTAGGCAATGTTAGGGGTGCGCTGACGCTCCAACACTTAAGAAACACGAGTTTTTCCCCCTTCGATGTGCCCAGTTCAAGTTGACAGGAGCGTTAATAAACTGGTGCCCCCCCTTCCACAGAGACATAGCGCCATTCATAAAACTGGCGCTACCCAGGCAGCCTTAGAGGAGCGCCATTCTCAAATGTGGCGCCCCCAGTGTAGTTTAAGGCAACACCATCCTCTTAAAGCAATGAGGTAAATTTGTTGGGTTGGTGAGTGTGAGAGAAAGGTGAATTTTTTGGCTGGTGAGCTGTTGAGGGCTTGACCCCATGGCTAAGGTTCAAAGTTAGAAATTTGAAGTTGAGAAATTTAATGGAAAAACCAACATTGAGTTATGGAAGCTCAAGATGAAGGATTTGCTCGTGCAACAGGGTTTGCAAAAAGCATTGTCACGCAGATCAAAGAAATCGACATCCATGGCAAATGATGAATGGGTCGATCTGGATGTAAGAGCACTAAGTACTATACGTCTGTGCCTTGCAGATGATGTTTTGTTTAATATAGTAGGAGAGGAAACAACATCAGGTCTATGGACTARATTGGAAGAACTTTACATGACAAAGTCCYGAACTAATAGAATCTATTTGAAGATGCAATTGTATGGTTTGTGAATGAAAGAAGGTATGAAAATTGCTGACCATTTAAGTACCTTTAATACTCTTATAGTTCAATTGGCTAGTATGGAAGTAAAAATCGAAGACGAAGACAAGGCAGTGACACTATTGTGTTCGTTGTCGGAGTCTTGGGATCATTTAGTTACCTCTATAAGTTTTAGCTCAACAAATGTTCTAGATTATGACACTGTTTTGAGAGCTTTATTGGCTGAGGAGATGAGGAGAAAATCTAGTCAAGAAACCTCAACTTTTGAGGCAATGGTGGTCAGAGGGTGATCCAAAGATAAAGAGCAGAATTAGAGAGGTTCTTCTAGATCTAAGTCAAGAGGGAGGAAGAGTAAACTTAAGTGTTGGTACTGTGGCAAATTCAGACATTTGAAGAAAGATTGCTGGAAATGACAACATGCCTCCAAAGAAGACTCTACAAAAGAAGTAAAGGAAGCAAATGTAACAGAAACAAGTTCAGCTTCTGGTTTAGGTATGACTGACGAGGTTCTGTCTATTTCTAATGCTTCACATCATGATCAACATTGGTTGTTAGACTATGGCGCATCAAATCATATGTGTTTACATAAACATTGGTTTTCCACATATCAACCTATAGACGATGGAGTTATTTTTATGGGAAATGATGTTTCCTGTAAGATTGTTGGGATTGGTAGCGTCAGAATTAAAATGTATGATGGTTCTATAAGAACATTAACATATGTGAGGCACGTACCTGAACTTAGAAATAACCTAATATCTTTGGGAGTCCTAGATTCTACTGGATACAAGTGTACAATTCAAGGTGGAGTGATGAAAGTGTTCAAAGGCATCTTACAGGTCATGAAGGCAAACAAGATTGAGAACCTTTATTAGCTTGAAGAAAGAACTAAGTTAGATCAAGTAGCAACAACAACAACAATATCTGAAAATGCAAGTGATTCTGCTCGTATATGGCATTAGCGTTGGGTCATATGAACAAGAAAGGGCTTAAGGTACTTGTAGATCGTAAGTTTCTTCCAAGTTTGAAGTATCTGAATTTAAATTTCTGTAAGCATTGTATCTATGGTAAACAGAGTAGGCAGAAGTTTAAAACAGGAAGACACAATAGTAAAGGTGTTCTTGATTACATTCACTCAGATGTTTGGGGACCATCCCCTATAGTCTCGTATGGAGGATCATCATATTTTGTTACATTTATAGATGATTTCTCTAGGGAGGTGTGGGTCTATCTGTTAAAAGGAAAAGCTGATGTTTTTACTGTCTTTAAGCAGTTTRGAACTTTGGTTGAATAGAGCACTGGCAGGTCAATAAAATGTTTAAGAACTGATAATGGAGGTGAATACACATCTATGGAATTTGAAAACTATTGCAAATAAGCGGGGATTGAGAGGCATAAAACCATTGCCTATACACCTCAGCAAAATGGTGTTGCTGAATGCATGAACGTGACTCTTATAGAGAGAGAAAGGAGCATGCTTAGTAATGCCAAGTTGCAACAACAGTTGTGGGAAGAAGCAATTTCTACAACTTGTTATCTGGTTAACCAATCACGATTGACTGCAATTGAATGTAAGATTTCAGAAGAGGTATGGACTGGTCACTCTTGTGATTATTCGAACCTTAAGATTTTCGGTTGTGAAGCCTATGCTCTTATACCTAACCATCAACGTTCTAAATTAGGTCCCAAATAAAAAAGGCTTATCTTTGTTGGGTATGGTGATGGAATTAAGGGATATAGATTGTGGGGCCCTACTGCCCACAAAATCACCATAAACAGGGATGTTATATTTAATGAATCAGTATTTACAAAATAAGCGGGGATTGTGGGACTCTACTGCCCACAAAATCACCATTAACAGGGATGTAATATTTGATGAATCAATATTTATAAAATCAGATGTAGATGTTGAAATGAAACAAGCGCAGATACCACAAACTCAACAGATCCAGTTTGAGACTCGTTCGTCTACAAAAGAAGATGAACATGAAGAAGTTTAGGAAGAGGTTCATGAATATGTTTCTGCAGATGAAAATGTGGATGCAGATAATAATCAAGAAAATGTGGATATACCACAATCATCTCTAAGGAGATATACAAGGGTCATGAATCCTCCTAGAAGGTATGGTGATTTTGTTTCATCTGTTTCTTTGGTTACTAATAACGAGGAGCCTACTTGCTTTCAGGAAGCAATGGAGGTGTCTGATAGTGCAAAATGGAAGGAAGTAATGAAAGAGGAAATGGATGCCTTAGAAAGGAATGGAACATATCACCTGGTAGAACTCCCAAAAGACAAGAAAATTGTAGGTTGCAAGTGGGTCTATAAACTAAAATGGGGTGCTGATAATAAGGTTGAGAGGTACAAAGCAAGATTGGTGGAAAAAGGCTATTCGCAGAAGGAAGGTATTGATTTCCATGAAATATTTTCACTAGTAGTTAAACTTGTTTCAATTCGGGTTGTGTTGGCACTAGTTGCTTTATTTAATCTGGAATTAGAGCAGCTAGATGTTAAAACAACATTTTTACATGGAGATTTAGATGAGGAAATATACATGGAACAACCAGAAGGGTTTGTTCAGGATCACAGGAAAAGATTTGTTTGCAAACTCAAGAATTCATTGTATGGCTTGAGGCAGTCTCCCAGGCAATGGTACAAGAAGTTTGATTCTTTCATGGTGAGCCAAAATTATACAAGGAGTGAGTATGATCATTGTGTTTATTTCAAAATGTTGGATAATGGCATATTCATTATTTTGGTGCTATATGTTGACGATATGCTTGTAGCAAGCCAGAGCATGACAAAGATCAACATGTTAAAGGCTTAGATGGCTAGGACGTTTGATATGAAGGATCTAGGAGCAACAAAACAAATCTTGGGCATGGAGATACACAGAGACAGAAAAAATGGTAAGCTCTGGTTATTACAACAAAAGTACATGGAAAAAATACTTATCGGGTTCGGTATGAACAATGTGAAACCGGTTTCAATCCCCTTGGATCCTCATTTTAAGCTTTCTTCAAGTTTATGGCATAGTATTGATGAAGAAAAGGATAATATGTCTCGTGTACCATATGCTAATGTAGTAGGGAGTCTAATGTATGTGATGGTTAGTATAAAACCAGATATTTCACATGCAGTGGGTGTTGTCAGTCGGTACATGGCAAATCCAGGAAAAGAGCATTGGGCAGCAGTGAAATGGGTGCTTCGCTATTTGAAAGGCACTAGTAATTATTGTATCACCTATAACATGGTAGTGATTTAGTCTGCGGATATGTTGATTCAGATTTTGCAGGTGACTTAGACAAAAGGAGATCAACTTCAGGATATGTCTTTACTCTTGGAGGTGGAGCTATTAGTTGGATGTCAAAGCTTCAGAATATTGTTGCTTTATCCACTACAGAGGCAAAATATGTAGCTGCTTCACATGCTTGCAAAGAAGCAATCTGGTTAAAAGGTTTACTGGGTGAGTTTGGAAGGATGCAGGACAAGTTAAAACTGTTTTGTGATAGTCAAAGTGCATTTCATTTGGCTAAAAATCCAGCTTATCACAGTAAGACAAAACATATTCCTATTAAATACCATTTTGTAAGACAGGTTGTTGATGAAAGAGGAGTGTCTTTGGAAAATGTCCATACAAAGGAGAACTGTGCAGACATGTTCACAAAGCCAGTACTGTTAGAGAAGCTGCGATGGTGCTTGGCTTCTCTTGGCTTGCAGAAGAGGTGATGAATAAAACTGGGCATGAAATTCAGGTAAATTGTTGTCAAGGTGGAGATTGTTGAACGGTGCCAACGAATTTCCCAACATGGAATGTGGGTGGTTTCAGATCCTAACATTTAGCCTTCAGTTGAGACAAATCAACTAAACATAGTTGTTTGGTTAGAGGCGCTTTTATTGTATCTAACTGTTGTAAGCCTTATAGGCTGATAGATGCGCAGGGTTGAGGGGTTGGATTGATGTACATGTTGGCTGTTGTAATTCTCCCTTGAACATAATAAACCGAATTTGATTGCCCCGTGGATGTTTCCCTTGTGAAGGGTTTGACCACGTAAATCTGGTGTTTATTCTTGTGTGATTGTTTTTTGTCTGTATATTTGATTAATTGCTGCTAATTAAATCTGTGCGATTGAGCTTCCGCTGTATAAAAAAACAGTGTACTCACCCTGGGGTTTGATTTTGTATCCGCCATCCTAACTTATTCTATCTTGTGCTTAAATTGAAATTTTCATTTCTATAATTATCCCCACAGAAGATCTTGTGCTCCATTAGAGATACTGGGAGCTCAACTTGGAGACTAAATTCTCCTTTCCTGAAATATTCTGCTTCGAATTCGAGTATGCCGATCCTCCAAATAATAATTAACTGTTTTCCATCCCTCACAATGAAAGATGTGGCAAGCTTGCTGCAACTGTGGATAAGAAATTAAAGGTTGCGCTTATTCGGAAGGGTCTTCCCAAAATAAGGCAGTCCAGCTATCCTTTATTTTCTAAAATCCAAACTTCTGAATCAGATTTAAAGCTTGTGTAGCAGTGAGCACTGTTCCATATAAATGATCCCGTGGCTAAGTTAGTGGCCCTTAGTAATAAGTTTATCCCGCTAGTTTATGTTAATCTATATACTCCTTCCAAAGAGTGGCCCACAATGGTGTTTTGTGACTTGTCAGTTAACTATCGCCACATAATCTTACGTTTCGGAGTCTATTGAAATCCTTCATCCTTCTGAATCCAAGTACACATTTAGTGTTTGGTTGGCGAACCCGTTTCTCGGTCACCAATGGCCAATTGCGTTCAGAAGTAGAACCTCCCCAAAGAAAATATTTTTGCAATTTCTCAATTTCCTTGATCACGTTTATTGGAGTTGTCGATGCTGACAATCAATATACTGGAATAGCCTTTATTAATAGAGTAAGATGATTATTTAGTTGCATTTTATATTTTATTATCAATGTGGACATTTCAATAGCCTTCATCTCTAGCATTGTTGATATATATGCTCTGTTTCATCTTACAATTTAGCTGGGGATGATTCCTATACATATGTAAAATTCTTTCTAGTCATGTCAGGAATAATCTTGGGGACTCATTGTTAACTTGCGACATGCCCAAATTGACACTATTGTTATAACATGGTAATTGTTATGTAGGATGTGTCGAAGAAGATATCAGAGTTCTTGCAGCAAGGACCTTGGGCAGTGTGTGTGCTCTCAGCTAATGGAACAATTTCAAATGTGACTCTTAATACAGGGATGCCGACTGGCACTGTGACGTATGAGGTAGGGATTCAATACCTTTCATGAAACACATTTTTCTCTGGGGTAGCTAGTTTTTTGTCATATAGTTTTGGAAATAATGATGTAGAATAGATTAAATATTTTGTCTATTTTCACCTACTTGGAAATTGTGAACTTGAACTTCCTATTTGGAAAGGAAGATTAGGTACATCAACACTTAACTTTATTGCAAATACCTCTTTTTATCCTTCTTGAGAAATCTCTCCAGCTGTGGTGGATTTGAACACTGTCAGAGGTTTGTTTGCTAAAAATCAATCTGGCAAGGATGATAACTATAGAGTATGAAGAGCTTCATTCTCCACACTATATAAAGTCTCATTTGGACCAACGATATTGAATCTTATTGTTTTGGCAAATTTTTTGAATCAGAGTTGAATTGATAGGAGTTGCCCTTTGGAGGTTTACATCAAGCCATCTAAAGTTAGCACATTTTCAAAGGTTATCTAGATTAATGATCAATCTGGGGAGGAGGATAACTATAGAGCATGAAGAGCTTCCTTTACTACGCCGAGAGGTGCTCTACAGCCCAGTATGGAGGAGATAATGTCATGTACATACATAACATTAAAAAAAATACAAGTAGACTCAATAAAACACACACATATATCAAGAATGCAATTATTAAAATGTTAAAATTAATAATAATATTGATGAAAAATAAAAGAATTTTCTTTTTGAACATCTATAAATGAATCAAATTTTTTGATTAAATGAGAGGGTATTGGAATATAAAAGGTTATATATATATATATATCTTAATCTTGGATATATATATATCAAAGTTTTGCACTCTAAAAGAGGTTTGCACCTCAAGAGATTTGATCCTTCTCGGCTCTTGATAGATCCGGGATTAAGATGGATCTAGACTGGTTTATTTATTTTAAGTTCCATTTGGACTGACACCTTTGGATATTCCTGTTTTGACCATCTTTTTGAATCATAGGTGCATTGATAGGAGTTTGCTCTTGGTGGTTTCCTTAATCTGTTTAGGTGCTTCATTAGTTTTTAAAGGTGAAGCCTCAACGCTTTCTACGTTATCTAAATCCTACCAGCTTCCAAACTAGCCTGGAAAAGGAAATGATTAGCACTGAAAATTTTCCAGCCATATAGGTTGTACTTGGGTAGAATTATTCTCTATTGTGCTTCAAGCTCATTTATAATATTTTGCAAATACCAAGACAAATAGTAGCTAAGAGCACATTTATTTACCAATTTGTCTTTTCTTGTTAAAATTTATGTTCATGCCTATATTAATTGGAGTCGATCAGACATGTATTCCTCTTGTTTAATTATACGAGGTATTCATACAGTTATTGAACTCATCCACACATTCATCTTGTTACAATTAAAAATCATATATGAGGCACATTGCACAAGACTAAGGTCACAACTTCTCATGTCTTTGTTTTTTCGGTCACACATCTTCATGCGTGTTGGTCAACGGAGTGGAGTTGCATCATGATTTATGTGTGGTTTGATAGCTATTTGTTACAGTTAGAATAGTCTATTAAGCAACGTCTACATAAGCATCAAGAGAGAACAATCAACCTCCAATTTGTTGCATCTTTTGGAGAATCATGAATTTGAGGTATTTATCAGCTCCAGATCCTTCGTACATTTTACCTGCAAGTAAAGTTAAGTTATAGAAAATACAGAAGGGCCAGGGTATTTGAAAGAGTTTGGCCAGAATGAGAATGTATATTGAGATGTTTCTGTCAAAGCAGAAGGGCCAGGGTATTTGAAAGAGTTTGGCCAGAATGAGAATGTATATTGAGATGTTTCTGTCAAAGCTACTACAAGTTAATTACATCAATTTTGCCCTATGTATACTTCAAGAAAGAAGAAAAAGCAGCCAAGAGGCAAGACGTTGACAGTTCTTGGAGCAAGGAGAAAGTCTTCCAGATTTCTTGATTAAACTTCTTTGGCATCGAGAAAGAATTTTTATCCTTAATACTGCTCTTAGAAAGAGTGATTCCCATTTTAGATAGGTGCCCTCTTTTCACAAAAATAGGTGTAGGATATATTAAGATAAGGCAAACAATTTTGGCAGCTTGGCTTAGATCTATTTTAAGATAGGGCAATTGGGAAAAAACTAAACATAAAATTTTAGGACAGGGCAAACAAAAGAGGTAAGAAAGGCGAGGGTGGGTTTTAGTAAGGCATATTTAGGGTTTAAGGTTTTTTTGTTCTTGTATTTTTATGTGTATTTTAAACTTTGGCCCTGCCAGCAGGCTGACGTGTCTGTCATATCTGACAGACATGGACTTGGCCAAGTCAGATCTGACTCGGCCGATGGTGGAGTCAGTCTCCGATTTGGACCATTTTTTTCCCAATTCAAGTTAGAATCAACCGTTGGAGCAATTTCAGAATGGGAGCACATATAATTTGCAACTAGGTTTTTTTAGTTATATGGAAACTTAGGTGCTCGTTGAACTGTTTTGTTAAAAAATTCTTGAGTCATTGGTCAAATCATAAATGGTTATGTAAAATACTTTTGTGAGAGAATTCTATAAGGCACTTGTTTGGCATTGGAACTAATAAGAAGAAATTATATGCACATTTAATATTAATAAATATTATGTGTACTNAAAAATTCTTGAGTCATTGGTCAAATCATAAATGGTTATGTAAAATACTTTTGTGAGAGAATTCTATAAGGCACTTGTTTGGCATTGGAACTAATAAGAAGAAATTATATGCACATTTAATATTAATAAATATTATGTGTACTAGATAGGTAAATGGATTTTGTGAAGATGTGACTCATCGCATTACTACTGAGCAATTTGTGACTTAAAAGAAGGGAAAACTTCTTTTTTTTTATAGTGCAAATAATTGTTGTTTTGCCGTCATGGTGTTCAAATATTCCTTTTATCTTGTATGTTTCAGCCAGAATAAGCACTTCTGAGGCAATAGTTATATTCTTTCTTTTACTTGCAAGAGTCATTGTTACTGCATGTGGCTAGTTGAATATAGCCATGATTCTGTTTGATACTTCTTTTCAGGGACGATTTGAAATTCTTTCATTATCTGGCTCTTTTGTACTAACTGAAGCTGGAGGAAATCAAACACGAACTGGTGGGTTGACTGTTTCTCTGGCTGGGGCGGATGGCAGTGTTGTTGGTGGTGTAGTGGGAGGTCTTCTTATTGCTGCAAGTCCTGTACAGGTAATATTTAAGTAGACCTTTCCTCGTCAGGCAGCTTCCTAATTTCAATTGATTTATTGAAACTTTTCTACTTTCAGGTCGTAGTTGGTACTTTCCTAGCTGATGCCAAGAAAGGGTTTGGACGAACTGAAAATAGCGAACCTTCCGGTGGCACTTTGCCAGCATCTATATCAGGGCGTCCGCCTTCTCCAGTGGCTTTACAGTCAAGGACTGAGGGTTTTGGTGGTCTGAGAACAGATGAAGGAGGCTATTGTGAACAAACTACTGGAGGCGGTGGTTATACTCTGAATTCTGAGATGCTGAATAATATGAATATGCAGTCCATGGATTGGGGGCCTCAGTTTGAGGCTGGGGGAAGGAGTAATGCTGAAGCAACCATGACAGGTGGGTCTTGACTAAATGTTTGTGGTCAATTGTGATCTTGGGCATTTTTTAGGACAAATATGGTAAGCTTCTTTGACAAGTTTGATCTTAACCACAACTGATGTCTTAATGGCATGTGAATGTATATTCTTGAAACATCTCCTAGAAGGGGTGTAATCTCTGCAATTGTTATTTCCACCTTTACCAAATATTACTCTCCCACTTCAAGTTTCTTGGGTGTCGAGAGGTTTGAATATCTCATTCAAGATGCAAATTTATAACTTTGGTAGGGTTATATCAGGAAACAATAAATTTTGGGTTTCTTTATTTAGTGACATTCATGTACTCTTTTCGAGGTGAATTTTTTTCTGCCAAACATGAACTTGAATAAAAATGTCTTGTGCAAATGCTGTAATCTGTAGATAGTATCTGCATAAATAAGACTGGCCAATGCTTTTATTTGTATTTGCTAAGCCAGATTAGCATTTGATTGAAAATTCTCTATGGTATGTCAGAATAATTTAACCAAAAGAGTATGCTATTGAATTCCCTTACTCTGGTGTTTAATCAGCATGCAATTCATATATTCACCTTGCATTGAACTAGGACTACTACTACAGCACATTGGGCCAGGGATCGAGACATTGCCCTATTAGGTGATTTAGAAACTATGTTGTCCTGAACCTGAGGTACTTAGCATATTATATTTGTCTTGCAATTTTTAAATTGAAACATTTCCCTGTTTTGTCAATATGTAAAAGCAGTATGAAAAATACGTTTCTGTCTGCACATAGGAGCTCATGTTTTACTGACATCTTCGTGAAGGTGTCTTTTGCCATGATGCAATATTTAGGTACTTCTGAATACCTTAGCATCCATGCCTAGTAACTTGGGACGGGTGATTGGAGGTTTTACAACTTAGAAACACGTTTGACATGTGTAATGACTAAAGACTATCTTCAGTTTGGTAATATTTGCATTGTTTGGCTGGACATGGTCTTTGTCTTTTAAGTCGATGGAGAACTGCTATAATAGATACTAGACAGGGATATATCTTCCCCTGTAATGAACACTCACAGTTTGAATTTTTTGTATACAATTGTGAGATGCACTTTTTTCTGACTATGATCCAAAGGTTTTGCCTATCTGGAAGCTGGCTTTGGGGTGCAAGTTATCGGCCTGATGTTATAGCACCCTCCCTCACTCTGGTATTAATATTGCTGATGGTTTTGGTGTCAGGCCTTGTGCATTGCCTTTTGCTTGTGGTTGTTATCTATGCGATGTTGTTTGCTACTTTAAATGGCAATATCCCTATGGTGGGATTTTGTTCCACATTGATACTCCCCTTCTAATTGTATATGTGTGTGTGTTGTGAATAATCCCACATATTTAACAGCTGTGAGACAGAGATGACTTATAAGGCAATACTGGCACCAAAAGCTTTGCCAATACGGAAACTGGCTTTGGGTTGCAAGTCCTTAAGTTGATGTAATAGCATCTTGCCTTATTCTGGCATTAACTACTAACATCACTTGTGGTTTTGGTGTCATGCCTTCTGGGCCATATTTGGGTTGTGGTCTTTTTCTATGTGATGTTGCATGCTATCTTACTACAGTGGCATTTTGTTCCACTAATACTACCCTTGGAATTTTTTGTGCATCTGTTGTGAATAATCCCACATGCATAACAATTGTGAGGCAAAGATGGTTTAGTGGGCATAATGCTTAAGAGTATGTGTTTCCTTCTTGGAGTTCATAGGATCGGATCTGGAGAGGGGTGGGTATGTAGATCATTGTCCCACAAACAAGGAGGTTTCATATGTCAATTTGGCATATGGCTAGGCTGTGAACTTAAATTAGATTATTGATATTATTATTATATAAGACATTACCTGCACCAAACATTGAGATACTGGATCCGCTGTCCCTACATCCAGGATCTGTGGATCCATGGATCCGGATCCAGATTCACTGGGATCTGTCCAGGATTTGTCATGGAGGCGGAGCTTGTGGAGGAATGGATCCCGACTTTCTGAAATGGATCCTGTCTTTATGAAACGGATCCCATCCAGGATCTGTGGATCCATGGATCCGATTTGAATCCGGATCCAGATTCACTGGGATCTGTCCAGGATTTGTCATGGAGGCGGAGCTTGTGCAGGAATGGATCCCGACTTTCTGAAATGGATCCTGTCTTTATGAAACGGATCCCAAAATATTTGGGGCTATTTTGACGATGGATCCCCAGTAAAACTATTATTTAATGCAAAAAACCCCGAAGGGATGAAACCCTAACCACCTAAAACTCTAAACCCTACTCATACTCTATAAGAAGACTGATTCCCCCATTGCAGACTACAAAAGATTGGGACTGCAAACCGACTCATTCATCATCTACAAACTACATGCAAGTTTGGAAGACTGAAGTTCTTGGATCAAGATCCATCAACTACAGACTGAATTGCTTGGAATTCTGAGGACTGAAGCTCCAGGATCTGTCATCCATACATTGAAGTGCTTCAAACTTCGACCGTCTCCTGAATATCAACCGAGTCATGCATAGGTCCAGAGAAATGTTATGAAGTTTAAAAAGGATCTCAGAAATCCAACTGCCCTTTCAGGGTTGCTCTGTTTAGTTTGTTGGACGTCTACAATCGGTTGCATGGAAAGTACATGCAATGCAACTGATTAAATTATGATCTAGTTTACTTTACCTGCAAAGTATATTGTTCTCTTGAAATTGATACATCCTTATCTCTAAAATTCAAGACCTAAGTGATACACATATACAGAAATAGCTTATGCAGTACTAATCCTAAGTGTGTTGTAATCAACCATCAAAGCATTCCCACTACTGCTGGAAACAGGCCTTGCCCTATGCTTTATAATTGAGCATGTTAAAGACTATTAAAATTTTGCTGGACTCCGGCATCTTGTAGAAATCCCCAAAAAATCTACAGAGAATCTGCAATCAGTCTGGAAATTTGTCAAAGATCAAAACATTTGCATTATAAAAATACAAATTATTACTATGTTTTTAAATTATATTAATATTTATATATTTGTTTGTACATGCCGTTTCCCCACCGTATCTGGATCCTGCTTTTTAAAAAATTTTGTGGATCCATACCCAGATCTGGGTCCTGGTAACTTGGACCAAAATCTTTTCCAATCTGACAGCTGGCTTTGGGTGCAAGTCCTTAGGTTGATTTGATAAAGCATATTCCCTCACTTTTTTATTAGCTTTGTTGATGGTTGTGATGTGATGCCTTGTGGTTCATCTTTGGCTTGTGGTTATTATCTGTGTAACGTTTTGTGCTATATTAGTAGCATGGTGTATCCCTATGGTGGGATTTCATTCTACATCAACACTCCCCTTTTCGTTAGATCTAACATAAAAATTTAAAATAACCTCTCCCATTTTGGTCCATGAGTAGTACTCGCTGGCCAGCTGCTGATACTGCATGGCTGTCTGCGAGAGATAAGGAAATAATTTATTTGGTGGTTTAAAATTTTATAGTTCATGTGCAATTGTGCTTCTTATTTGTGAATTTGATTTGTTATCTTTCAGTTTGAGGTGGTTAGGGAGTAATCTAGTGGCTCTTACCATCATTTCAATTGTGATGTTTTAGATGTTGGACAATGTGTGCCTCTTTTGATGAATATGTTGGTCTCTTTAAGATTGTTGTCCATCTTATCGGATGATTTTAAGAAAGAGAGTTGTTTGGATGGGGTATATTTAGTCAGGACTAGTTGCTTTACGTTTTATAACCCACTAGCTTGGCACTCCCTAAAGAGATGTAGCCTGTAGGTAGATTGGCATCTCCTGTTTGGATGTCTGGTGCAAGATTGGAGAACACTGTATTTTAAACCTATGCATTTATGTTATAAGACATCGTGCTTACACTGATGGCCTAGAATACTGAATTCTGTGACGGGCACATGGTAAAACTGCCTACACCTAGAAAAATATTTTGATGAAATAATGATTCCGTGTCTAAGTGTTATGGATATTTCTGATATGTGATTGCATCTCATAGGTTAAATCACTGAAAACCTTTTTTGTGCTCCAGTTGTAAGTGTGCTTTCAAAGTTTTGGTTAGATTCCGTGTATAAGTGCTATGATATGGGAATGCATCTCATAGGTCAAATCACTGAAAATATTCTTTGTGCTGCATTTGTAAGTGTGCTTTCAAAGTTGGTTATCAACTAGGGAGTCTTAGAACTAGTATGTTTTTCCTATATGCTGCATACTAATTATTCTTTGGAAGGTGTGAATTAAATCCTTTGGTGACTATCAACAATGAATCTTTTGTTTAGGAGGATGCTGTATGGTTTTGCACAATCGTTTCATAATGTTGGTGAGGTATACTATATGATGCTTTGCATGCTGCTTTCATGTACCTCAAAATGTGTGTCTAGCATTCTTAAAAGAAAATGCCAATGTACAGTTTTTCACTATTGATTGAAGAAAGTGGCTTTGATATGATATGTATATGGACAAGAATGGCCCCAGGTAACTGGCTAGAAATTGAAATATATTGATGTCTTTTGCACATGCAGGCAGACAAAGAATTAGTGACCTAGACAATAGTTATTGGTCTAAGGGCAAGGAAGACGAAGATCATATAGATCAAATTGATGACTAACGGCTCAAGTAGAACTATAAATTATTCTTCATACTGCAAAATCATACAAGGAATTGGCTTGTTTTTCTTCAAGGATGTGGGTTAATTTTTTTTTCCCTTCTGATATCATATAGTTTGGGGGGCTCTTTTATTGTAGATTCTAATGATCACATAAAGGCCTGTGAGTTTATTAATTTTGACCTCAAGTGCATTTGTATTTATTTGAAAACAACCATGCCTGGCCTATTTGGTTCTTGTCTATGATTTTGTATATATATCTCGAAGTTGTGAGACTTGGACTTGACAAAAACTTGGCCAGCTTTGGGCTTGACAAAGCTCAACAATCATGGAAAGTTTTGTGCGAGTTTTTGGCAACTTTACAAAGTTTCACGAGTTTTGGATAGGTGGTGAGTTTCCAGGTGAGTACTTGTTCTGGGGACGTCTTGGCCAAACTCATGAAGATTCGCGGGTCTCAAAATACACACAAGATTTTTGTTTATATTTCATATCAATATAGTAGAAATACCTCATATATATATATATATATATATATCTATATATTTCTTTTTGTTTGTTTATCTGAAATAAGTGTATGTAAAGAGAGTGATGGTGAAACATTCAAAACCATTTCATTGTTGCAAGAAGATGGCGGATATCTGCTAGAGTTTGTATACCACTTGCATAGACAAGTATATGGCTAAACTTACTTTTATATAATAATAATCTAATTTTAAGGTCACGGCCAAACCAAACATCAAATTGGTGTATGAGACCTCTTGTTTGTGGGACAAGGGACCCCTCTAGACAACGATTTGACTGCTAAAGCATATGAAGGTGTACATACCCTACCCCTCTGGATTTGAACCTATAACCTCCAAAGAGGAAACACATATTCTTAAGCATTAGGCCTACTCAATTTTGTATACTAACTTACTGGTAGACGTTAACTAGGGTCTCATATGAAAGTAGTCTTTATGGATTCATTAGATTTTAGCATTTCTTTGTGCATCCGTTATAATGTTCCAACAAATTTGTTGAATATAGATATCTGCATAGAAAGCTAAACGGCAAAGAAGATAACTATGAGTGGGATGCTATGCATGTCTATTGCTTCTGTTTGTGATTTCCCTTTGATGTTGAACACAAATCCCTGGATAAACTGCTCCGAAACTTACATCACATGGACAGACTCCCTTGGCATATGGTAATGCCTAGAGTTAGTTGGAAGCCTCGTTGCCGTCCTAAAGATGCAAACACCGACAATTTAGTAAACATCATTTTGAAAGTGTCCGCTTAACATGTGAATGGGTGTGATTTCCAGCGATGATTAACAGGACACACTTTTGTAAGCTTCAACCAAACAAAAGACACCACCTGGAGTGAATAATTGCAATTTTTCTGATTTGTATAGTTTAACGGTCATATTTCTAGCCCACTTCTCACTAATATATTCAGATATCTTAGTTTGGAATGGAGATAGGTTCAGAATGGGTGCTTTTTGGTTCGTCTCTTTTTGGCACGTCCTAGCCTAATGTTGCCAGAACATTGTATAAAAAGATGTTGCTTATGTTAGAGATTTACGGAGCCCTCTTTACACAAGGACTAACTATCAGGATCAACTTGATATGCCCTTTTGCATCTTTATCGTTAGATTTCAAAGATGTCATATGAGAGTCTTTGAGCATAAGAGACAATATCTTATATTGGCAACAGTACTTAGTGGGCATATTAGTTATATTGCCTACTAGCTCCCTTACATTTTCTTTGTGATAATCAACTTTCAAGAATGGTATGGTAAATATAGAATTGGCAAGATTTTCCCAATTTGTTTTGAAGGAAAAAAAACTGCACAATTAAAATTGTCTGTGGTTGTTACTGGATAAACTCTTTTTAGATAATAAGATAGCTAACTTGAAGATATGGTGTACTTTTGTTTTTATTGATGTGAAAGTCGACATGTAGAAAAACAAAGCTTCTTGGACATACTTACACGGGTCTCATTTTATTTAGCTATTTTAGCCTTTGACATGGGAAATGACATTTCTGGGTAACATTCTTGATGTAGGCTTAAAGTTAAATATTGTGAATTATATGAAAGCTGAAAAAAATGCTTTTAACGAAAACATGCATAAAATTTCATTGACTCAAGCCACCATTTTCTCCGAGATTGTGTATGATGTGAGTTGTTTCAACAAGCTCTACAAGGTTATCAATGAAGAGTTTTCTTAGTTCAAATGTTCCTTTCTCTGGTTTTTTTTATATGTATATTTTTATTTTTCTTCATATTTTGGTGATTGGAATGAACAGTTGCTGCAAAATTCCTCAAGCAAGTTAGCCTTGCAAGGACATTAGTTGAGTGTAGGGACATTTTGAGATCCTATGATCTGTAAACTGCTGAAGCTATGCTTCCAGACAGTTCATCAAAACAGATCTTAAGCAGAAACAACTAATGTGCTATAGGGACTTGGATTTTAGTACCTTAAACAAAACACATTCATTTCATTCGCTGTTGAATACAAGTGTAAAAAGAAAATGGACATACATGGAAAATATTTATCACTGTAACAAACTAATAACACACTGATTTACCTTAGAGAAAACTTCAATCAAGGAAAAACTCCAGCATTAAAATGTATTACTTTTGAGATTACAATTCTCTGAAACACTCAAAGATCCTTCTCTGTTCTAAATGATTTAGATATTTGGCATTACATTAATTTTCCACAATATTTCTGGGCATCTTTGTATTTTGCTCTCCCGCTGGATCGTTGATCAACTTAGTGATGAGAAAGAATGGTCTTCCACTGTGGAAAAATTCACTGGGTTGTGCACTACCTTTTAATGGATGAACGATGATGATCCAAACCCCTATCTTTTTGTTTTATTAACAACGAAGCTAGAGTGAGGTTTGGGGTTTTTAATGTTTCCTCAACCTTCTTTCGAATCTTTTAGTTATTTTGGTTTCAGTAAACTTGCGGAGTATAATTTTTTTCTCCGGTGTTTGAATCACTATTTTGGCCCATCATTGGAAATTCACTGGGTTGTACACTACCTTTTAATGAATGAACGATGATCATCCAAACCCATATCTTTTTGTTTTATTAACGACGAAGCTAGAGTTAGGTTTGGGGTTTTTAATGTTTCCTCAACCTTCTTTCGAATCTTTTAGTTTCAGTAAACTTGCAGAGTATAATTTTTTTCTCCGGTGTTTGAATCACTATTTTGGCCCATCATTGGAAATTCACTGGGTTGTACACTACTTCTAATGATTGAACGATGATGATCCAAACCCCTATCTTTTTGTTTTATTAACGACGAAGCTCGAGTTAGGTTTGGGGTTTTTAATGTTTCCTCAACCTTCTTTCGAATCTTTTAGTTATTTTGGTTTCAGTAAACTTGCAGAGTATAATTTTTTTCTCCGGTGTTTGAATCACTATTTTGGCCCATCATTGGAAAATCTTACATGGCTAATTCCACATGTTTGAGTTTGGTAGTTGACATTGCTTCCATTGGGTGCTATGATGACCCTGCTGCCTATGGGGCCACTTGGGGTATGGTGGCCCTTTTATATCCTACCCTAAGTGGGTTGTAATCACACCTATCAGTGCACACACATATTACATTTATTTTCATCCATCTTAAGACATATAATAGGGGAGTTTTACACATTTTATAGACGTTACATATTTCATCTACATATTACATAACGACTAAGACTAAGTAATGGATATAGAGATGGGCATGATCAGGGAACAACAAAATAATAAAAAAGCAATCAAAAGCAAAAGCAATAAAGTTGCAGTGACAATTTGGAGAGGAAAAGATACTAATAAGTGATATTATTGGAATGTTGGCTATCTCTCCAACTTCTTTGTATTCTTTACATTCCATCGAACTCATGTATTTTTTTTTTGGCCCATCTTCATAGTCGACTTCTTGGATTCTTGGCTTTCTAGGATTTTTTTGGCCCATGACATACTTTGCTAATTTCATATACTTATCCCTTTTAGACTTAGACTTAGACTTGGCATTTGATCCTTATACTTATCCCTTTTAGACTTAGACTTAGACTTAGACTTAGATAAGGGTTTTCAAACATCAAATTACATGTATCAAGTGGTGTTATTGGTTGTTATTTTTTCTTTCTACTTCTTGGGCTGACCCAGGTTCAGATTTAAACAAGCTTCCAACAAAGCCTTCTAAAACTATCGACCCTCTTGGTAAACCAGAAGGCAACACAACACACAGAGTGTACTGCGCAGTCTCACCCGAGATAGTTCTATGGGTGACTGCAATGCTCAGATGCTTGCAGTCTAGGAAAGAGTGGGGATTTGGGATTGTACTTTGTGATCTTCATTCATTTACTCTAACATCCAAATATATTAAATACTATGTCGTTCTTTGTTCATGCATCTAAATCAACAGATCTAACTACTTCATCAAGACATTCATTTAAGATTTAACCATTGACAACAAAAACATAAACCATAAGCAATTCACATAATACATGATCTCCCGTGGTTCACCCCCTCAAGGGCTACGTCCACAAATATTTGGTTCTTAAGCTCTTTTATTATGGTTATGCAATATATAGCGTCGCGTGCACTATAGTGTTTGATCTTACAATCACAACATGCTCCACGATCCCTGTGAGGATGACTATATCACACTAGGCTCCTCAGCCTGCGATCTAACCCTCGAGATCAAGTTGCTTGACTCTCCTACAACTCAACAACTTACAAAATTTGTTTTAGATCTTACAATAGTTTCCTTCGAACATTACAAAACTTCGCCACCTTCCTCTCTCTACCTATATATACTAATTCCCACTGTTAAAATCTCTTACAAAAACTCTAATCCTAATGTGGTTAGGTTTCCCTGCAGGCATGCCTTGCATGCTTTCCTCGCACGTGTTGTTTTTCTTCCCAGCTGTACTTTTTTCATTCTGGTTTTTTCCCTCATAAATAACATCTCCTTAAAATAGGCCTGCGCCTAACAGGCCCACAACACTGACATGTGGCTCGTCTTGAGTCACCTGGGCATTGTGCGCTCCCTCACCAACCTCTGCTAGGATGTGGAACTTGTGTGTAAATTCCCTTCCTTTGGTTTGAATCTGCGTGACTTTTTCTGTTAGTGCCTTTAGTGCTTGTGCTGTGACCTCCTCTTTTATGATTGCTGCGCACTCTGTCTGTGTTTGTGCCATGTTCTATTTTTCCTTCAACTGTGCGATAATCTCTGCTGCTTGCTCTTGGAGAGGTTCTATCTAGTTCTGTCGTTCCTACTTCTGTGTCTGTGCAACTTTTAGCTTTGCCTGTAACTTCATGTCCTGCATTCCTTTCAGCTGCTCGGTGATGCTCATTGTCTTTTGCCTCTGCTTGAGGTCTTGGATTGATGTGCTTATTCTCTCTTCCTCATGGTCCCACTGCTGGACCTGCTCATCCTTCTCCAATGCTATCCAAAGTTGCGTTGCTTTATCAAATAATTTTCCTGATGTGTTGACTTGTTTCTCCATCTCTGCTAGTTGGAGTGCAACTTTTGTTTTCCTCGGACCTCAGGGGGGGTTGTGGGATTGAGCTTCTCTTTTAGCTCCTCGATTTCTTGCCTGTATTGGTCAATTGTCAGCGTGATGAGGTTGATCTTCTCCTCTACGCTACTCTCTGTTGCTTGCGCGTTGTTCGAGATTCAGTTATACGCTGCATTCAATCCTTGTTCTAGCCTGTCTGTGCGTTCCTTTTCTTCCTTGGTTTCGAGCTTGACCTGCTCAACTACCAATTTTAACGCTTCCTTGCCATTCTTCATATGTTGCAAGTCTGCTACGTTTGTTCTTGCACGACACTGACTTGAAGCTTGTACAGTGCCTTGGTTGGTATCCTTTCCAGTACCAACTCTACTTGCGTCAGATCTTTCAGTGGTGTTTGGGCTATCATTTCATCCATCTCCAACATGTTGGGTGTAACTGTGAAGGTCAGACTCGCTCGCGCTATAGTTTGAATGGTATCCTGCTCATTCAGTGCGACCCTTGCCTCTACTTCTGTCCCTGTAGGGAATGACTTTGCCCCTCTTCCAGGTCTGTGCGCTCCTTTGATTTGTTCTACGACCTACCTTATATCGACCAACTCGTTCTGAATCCGACCTCTTTGGTCCTGAGCATCTTCGAACTCCTCCGCTGTGCGTTCCTGTACTTTTTTCTAGCATGAGGTCGACGTCGTCCTCGGTGATCGTATACTCGGGCAAATGCTTATGTGCTTTGGCCTTCTTGCGCGAACCCCCTGTATGTATGATTGGTCGCTTGAGTTGCACTGTTTCTTGTGGGGTGGATGTCGAGGGGGTTTCTTGTGTTGTTGTATCCCCCATTCCTTGTTCTCTTGTTGCTGGGGCAATGTCCTTTGTTCATGCCTGCACATCTTTCTTTAGCGCACTCTTCTTCTTCTGCTGCACCGACTTCTGACTTGGTTTCGGCTTCTTAGGTACAACTTTGTCTACTGCAAGTGTCTTGGTTGACCTTGCGTCTACTTCCGTACCCTTAGGCACTTTTTGAGTTAAGACTGGAACTCGCTAGTCGTTGTGTCAATCCCTCATGGCCATTTCTACGTCTTCTTCAGTGACACAATATCTTAATTGTAGCCATTCCTTCCCCGAATCCTTGCGTGCTTGGATCCACATATTGTGCCTTGTCGCTTTGAAGTTGGCTATGTCTCTGAATTGCGCGACCACGTCTGGAGTAATTCTCAAAGATTTCACAATGCTCTCCTATATTTCACTGAAGTACTTGGCAAATGTCCCTGTGTTGACACTTCTATGTTTGGGCTCTGAGTTGCTCCCCAACGATGTGTACCGTGTTGTGCGGCAATGTAACACCCTGTTTCCCCCAGTTTGTAAAAATAACTGGACTGGCCAAGAACTATGGCAAACTCATAAATGTGGATATGTGATGTAATTGGACCTTGAGGAAAAGGTCAATGAATGTGAATAATATTATGAATTTTATTGCAGGACTGTTGAGAGGGGATGTGCAGAAAAAGAGACCATGATGGCGATGGAAGGCACCTGGAAAGGTGGCGTTAACTTCCACCGAGAATTAATACCGTATTTGGACTCCATTGGCCCGGAGAAAACAAAAGCGGCTCGCTGGCCCTAAATTAAATGTCTCGCATGCTGGTAGGTAGATGGTTTAATGAGAGATGAGAGGTGAACCGCCCATCCGTAGAGCCGTCAGGCTTGACCAACGCGAGGGTAATCGTGCCACACGCAACCTTGCAAGAGGGTAAGGCGTGGGGTAGAAGCGATTAGGGGCAGACGCGAGGGGAGAACTCTGGCAATACGTAGAGTGAGTGATAGCAGAGAGGAAGGATTGCAACCTTCTCTCCTGGTCACTGGGAAACAGAGACGCAGTCTCACAGCATCGTGGTCTCAGCTCGTGGGTGGCTAGTGGTACATCCGCTGGGAGTCACTAAGCCTACGGTTGGGTGGAAACAAGCACCCCTCTCAGCAGTTGCTTAACCCTGGTGTTATTTCTGATAAGTGTTTTGCCTCTGGCATCTGGAAATATATGTATTCTGATAATTTTGCTCATAAGCTGTGAAACTGTGAATGTTTTCATTATAAGAAGGCCTGTGTGGTATTTTGATCAGTACTAGTAGTTGTATATGCTTATAACAGAAAAACCATGCATGGCTTATGTTGATAAATGAATCTAATTATGCATAAGTTGAACCAAGTCAGACTTTCACCCTGTTCTCGGGAATTTGTTTCCCCTTATTTGTATTCAGGAATGCCCCGGAATAAACCTCTTCACAAAGATTCCCTCCTTGGAAAGGTTTACTAAGAACCTGGAAAAAGTACTTGAATGTGCAAGTCTTGACAACCCTGTACGAAGAGGAATGACCCTCTTAAAATCCCGAAGTAGCAGCGCAGGGATAAGTATTGATCAACGGATGAGATCCTGTCGGGGGATTTGCGGTCATTCANTATTTTCAAGTCTGCAAAGTTAATTTCAAAGTATATCTTGTGGAGCTCACAATATCTGGTTTTTGTGAAGATATATATAATTTTCAAAAGTCAATTTTTCAAATTGACAATTGGAGGGAACTTCTGTGTAGAGAACTAATGGTAAAGATGACGAATGCTAAATTCGAGGTTGAAAAAAAAATTAATGGTAAAAATAACTTTGAATTGTGGAAACTCAAAATGTGAAATTTGTTAGCAACAATAAGAGCGGTGATAGTGGAGTCACCACGAAAGGAAAAAAAATTATTTACTTTGGAGTTGTAGAATTATTTATTGCATGTAAATGGACATAATATTGTTAGACCTGGTTAGAAATGCATAACCTTGGTAAATCATCGATAAAGTCTAGATGTAGACCTAGGTGATAGGGAGGGCGTGCGAGATGGTTTTAGTAGCCTGTGGTATGGTACTTGTGGATCGCATGAAATGAAGCCTATTCAAAAGCTTGGTAAACTCCATTGTAAATATGCCTGGAAGTGAGTAGTGAAGGCTTACTTGGCCAAATTGGGTCAAGGGAATGTTCATGTCAAGGTGGAGCACTGAGACTCCATCGTATGGTACCTAGAGGTGAACGGCAAAGGTTCACTTGGGCCGGCTTGGCCAAATTTGATCATGGTTTCAAATGCAAAGTTTGAG
>SNQJ01S0040999.1:6454-19680 GCA_010110895.2 Picea sitchensis
ATTTATTGTCTCATCTTTGATTTCTCTTATATTGTTTATGATGGTGGAATATATTGTTTATTGTTTCATCTTTCACTTCTCTTATATTGTTTATGATGGTGAAATATATTGTTTATTCATTAATAAATAGTCAATAGCTTATAATTTGAATTTTTATGATGGGGAAAGGATAATTTATGTTTTATGGGGAGCTTATAATTTCATTTTTTATGATTTTATAATTTCAATTTTTATGATTGTGAATGGATAATCTTTTGTTGATAGCCAACGGTTATGGTTTCCCTTTTGTGGAAGAACAGGTGGCTAATAGGTGGCATTGTATAAACATAAGTTATTCATATAAGGATCCTACTTTATTTACAAAAAAAACAAAATTAATTTATGTTTTATAATACTGTGTTGAAATTAAAAATGTTTTATTTCATTTTATTTATAAATATCATTGTACTATGTGAAGTAAAGATGATTATGTATACAATGGAGTTGATTTTATAGTTATGGGAGATCTAGGTAGTTATCAAATTATAGTTTCTAACTTATAATTTAAATTTTGTTTAATTTGGAAATATGGTTGAAAATAGTCAAACATATCATCAAATTTGATTGTTTCCCACTTTGAAGCCCCTTACCCAAAATGACACTCAGAGATAAGGGTTGAGGACTAGAGGGTTGCTCAAGTTAGGTTTCAAACTTCTCAATTTCCTCTAATTAATAATATTAGAATGGAAATAAAACAAACAATATTGTATATTAAAAATGTATGTGAGCTTCTTATGAGAGAGTGAAAACATAAAAATAAAGTCTAAGTCCATGGTGATGAAAAAATATTATTAAACTACCGAGGTAAAATTGAGTTTTCATTGGGTGATATGGGTTTTATTCCATTCCATTCAAGTGATAATCAATTGACTTTAACATTGGAAATTGTAAATTTATTCATATTGATAATTTCATCAATCTAGGCCCTTCCTTTATTTTGATAGGGCATAGACTCCTATAAATCTAAAATTTAGTAAAAAATGTGAACTCAAAATTGAAAATTCACAATGAAATGACAATACAAAACTAAAATGGTTATGTTCATCCTTGATTTCTTTATTTAAAAATATTAATGAAATGATTGTCCAACACTAAACTGGTTATGTTATTCTTTCATTTCTTTTCAAGCTTTCAATATATTTATTCAAGAAAATGTGAAATAAAAATTGAAATAAAAACATGAATTACAACCTATTTTAATGTGTAAAATTAAAATATACTTTAATATAAGTAAATGATTATCATTAAAATTTATTGTAAGATCCTGCTCTTGCGTGCACTGAGAGAACTTATTCCTTGATAACACTTGCTTGCAAGTGATCTGGGTTATTGTATCTATTGATCATTTGGATTATGATTATGAGATATTATGGATATGATGATATGTTATTTGGTTTTATTTACATAGACAGGTGCTATTGACTAGGTGCTCCTGAGTTTCCAGAACTTTGGACCTCGAGGATTCAAAGCATCAACGAAACCCCATGGACTTCAGATCGAGTTACGAAGTGGGATATTGGATTTGAATTTTTTTGATGTCACATATGTACATATGATTAGATGTTATGATGATTGAACATTACTTCTAACATGATTCGTTGATGGATGCAAGTTGACAATAGCTTGTCAATCAGACTCACATGTGGAGTATAGGGGTCACACACGACAACCAGAGACTTGAGGGAGAGGTGTGGCAGTAGCCTTGCCACAGCCTACTAGCACTCTCGTTGTGTCTCAAGTTGTAGTTTAACGATTACCTAGTTCGAGAAGACCCATGATGTCGTGAGGGAAGACTGTGACAGTCACTCATGATGATTCTAAGAGGCGCACAATAAGGCAGGGGCCTTATTCCTTGGAGGCCCTTAGTCTCCCACAAGATCACATGGTGGAGTATTGACTCCAGGGGTTTTACGTCTACCAAAGTCATTCAGGAGGAAAGTGGCACCCTTGGAGCACATAGTGCGTCCTGAAGGGCACGTCATTCTAGAAAAATAGAAAGAGGCGATGAAAAAATATTATTAAACTACCGAGGTGAAAATATTATTAAACTACCGAGGTGATAAAAAAGTATTATTAAACTACCAAGGTGATGAAAAAATATTATTAAACTATCGAGGGGATGAAAAAATATTATTAAGCTACCGAGGTAAAAGCCAGTTTTCATTTGGTCATATGGGTTTTATTCCATTCCATTCAAGTTGTAACCAATTGACTTTAACAATGGAAATTGTAAATTTAAGAATATTGATCATTGCATCAATCTAGTGCCTTCCTTTATTTTGACAGGGCATAGACTCCTATCAATCCAAAATTTAGTAAAAAATATGAACTCAAAATTGAAAATTCACAATGAAATGGCAGTACAGAACTAAAATGGTTATGTTCATCCTTGGTTTGGTTATTGAAAATTCACAATGAAATGGTAGTCCAACACTAAAAATGTTATGTTAGTATTTGGTTTCTTTTTCAACTTTCATTATATTTATTCAAGAAAATGTGAAATAAAAATTGAAATAAAAACATAATTTAGAACCTATTTTAATGTGTAAAATTAAAATATACTTTAATATAAGTAAGAGATTTTCATTAAAAATTATATTGATATAAATTGTTTATGTATCGAAAAGGGTAGAAAATGGTTGATGGAAATTATCAATCCCTTTCACATTGGAGGTATTCACTAATGCCATTAATATGAAACCTACCATTAATGGAAGTATTCACTATGACATTCCAACACTAAACTGGTTATGTCAGTCTTTGGTTTCTTTTCGAGCTTTCAATATATTTATTCAAGAAAATGTTAAATAAAAATATGTACTTTGAAATAAAAATTGAAATAAAAACATGATTAGAACCTATTTTGTAAAATTAAAATATACTNTAAACTGGTTATGTCAGTCTTTGGTTTCTTTTCGAGCTTTCAATATATTTATTCAAGAAAATGTTAAATAAAAATATGTACTTTGAAATAAAAATTGAAATAAAAACATGATTAGAACCTATTTTGTAAAATTAAAATATACTTTAATATACGTAAGTGATTTTCATTAAAATTTATATTGATATAAATTGTTTCTGTATCAAAAAGGGTAGAAAATGGTTGATGGAAATTATCAATCCTTTGCAATTAATATGACACCTACTATTAATGGAAGTATTCACTAGTGCTATTAATTTTTAATTAGGATGTTAATCATACACTACCTTGAATTTTGAATATACTCCAAATTCAATTAAAAAAATGAAAATCTAAATGCATCAAACCAAACCTTAGTAGATGACCTGTTATTTTTTATTTTTTGTTATGAGGTCACAAAATCAAATTCGTTTTCAACTTAAGTTTTTTCAATCAAACTTAATGAAAACTATGTTTAATGTGTAGAATATAAGTAGTGTTAATTTCATCTTACACATTTTTCAAGTAGCTCATAATTTCAATTTTGTTTTCAATTTGATTCAAGATATTGAAATCTAAATGCACAAATTTAACAATTTAATATAATATCAACACTTTTGGAATCGAAATTCACAATTTCATATTTAAAATTGATACTTTTTAAGATGTCTTTAAAATTTGTAATTAGCATGTTAATCATATGTATTACCTTGAATTATTTAATTAGGATGTTAATAATAAATTTTAAGATGTCTTTAAAGTTTTTCTAAGCCATCAATAGTCCCTTAGAATGACATGGAAAAGGGTCCTAGTTTTGATATGAAGTTATCTGCTTCATATGAAAAAGCATTGAACAATCACTACAAATAATGAATGCAAATCCTATATGTAGTAAATTGTTTACATGCATTAAGAGATTTGTGTATACGATCTGGATAATTTGTAGGATTAATGTATAATCATCCAAATTATAGGTCATTTTAGGTTCCCTAGATACAATTTATAGGTTCTTCCCTGAAATTGTAAATAAGGATTGGTAAACTTTATAATTCATAAAAAATATAAATTTTCTTAATTGAATGGACCATGAAAGTAAACTAAAATGGAAATGATTGTAGAATCCTAGATACTCATAAATACGTGTACTTTCAATGCAAAATATAAAAATTTGGAATGTGCATGTCACTTTTTTAAACAAATTGTAATGGTATGCCATCTTCAATTATTCGTTCATGATCGGATTTGGACATTTTCCATTTTCTAACTTTTGTTTTTCTTTCTTGATTGAAATTCTATTAACTGTATGCACGTTGCACATTCCAAATGACTATATTGACAACTTATGACATCTGACTGGTAGTATTGAAAGTGAGCATGAGTATCAGTTTGATGGGTTTCTTAGCTTGCAAGTGGCATTTTCCCTTTTATATTAAGTTCGGTATGTCTCCAAAATTTAACATATTCTGCATTTTCGTTTTCGCAAATCTCTATGGATTCTGTGTCCTCTATACAAATTGAACAAAAACAACACTCATTTCTTCTATCAAATGAAAACACATTTTGATAGCGTATTTTTTAATTAAATGCATTTTTCGTGTCCCATATATTGTACCAACTTCATATGGTATTGATCTATTTACATCTTGGCTTCCAACATACCAAAAAAACCCACACAAGAAAAGAACTTGTTAACTTGAAATCTCTCAAGAAAATGATTGAATATTGAATAAAAATTTGAACACGTGAATACAAATATCTTGTGTACATGTGTAACATGTATATATAGACACACCTGTGCACATCCCTTGATGAATTATTTTCATGTCCTAGCGCCATTTTGCACCATTCAACAACTTGGTCAGTGGATTCAAATCGATCGGCATGAGTGTTCATCTGATACCTGTGAAGTGATCATTTTAGACATGCCCCTACACCGTCATGCTCTACTTTGCCATGACTAGTCTCAAAAAAAATCCAACAATGTGTAATGTTTGATTCTTTATTAAGACGATACAACCAATAGAATTATTGTGAATATTGGAACTGACTCACACACCCATCTAACCATATCCAATGTCGATTGAATTTGATCCCCTGTTCTTTCAATGAATCATAAAATTTATCAAAACAATGTTGTACATAATGTGTGTCGTGTGCTCGATCATCACTTATATAAAACTGATATTCTTTAATAACATGTTGATTGTAATTGGTGCTTTGTATATTATAAATACTTCATTGAGCATGTTTTCATAGAATGTGGACAAATATAGTGGCTTGATCAGAATGATAATATTCACTTTGTATTTATTTTTGTGCAGTGAATTTGTAATTCTCTGCAAAATCAACTACAGACAAAATTTTCCCTGTTGGAAACACTTCACGTGATTATTTGAATTTTAGGTCTTTCCATCAAGCTCTATTTGAATGCTTAGTGTATTTATAAATTTCTTCCTAAAACTTCTTCAAAAAATCTATGACACAGATTTTATCTACTATCAAATCAATCCTTTTGGAAATAACATTTGAAAAATGTTGAGTCGTGTTGTTGATATATTCATATCTCTTCCAATTGACTATTATATTAAAAAATGATTGCTCATTCATATCAATAAGATATTTTTAGTGAAACAAACTTATATTTACACAAAGATCACATTTCTTTCCACCAACACAATTTTTTTGGTAAAATAATTCATCACCTTCTCTTTCACATAGAATTTCATATATAAAAGCACGGAATGTGGAAGGAGGAGGTGAAATTAGCCATAACGTTTTACCAATATCAATAAATTTTTCATAATATAACTCAAATTCCACATGATAATGACAACAACAAGTATCACGAACATTGACGGGTCTAACAAAACATGGTTTTTGTTGCATAAATGTATTGATGAAAATTTTAACTTATTTATGCTATTCTTTGAACTTATTCAACAATTCTATGTTTCATTGGAGATATATGTTTTGGTTTTTCTTCATATTGTTTTCATGTAACACATCCCTTGTATGTGGTGAAACAAGATATTCTTTCAACCAACAATTATAGGCCAATTGTTTAACGAATCAACTTTTTTTTTAAGAAATTTTAAATTTCAAATATTTTTCCAATGATACAATAATGCACATATACTACACTTGATATTATCCAAAATGATCCATATGGATGTTGGTGGCCTCCCACCTATTCCAATAGGCTCATTTTGGTAATTTTCTAGTTTGGCAGTTTTTTCCTAGTTTTTGGGTCCGTGACTTCCGAGGTCGTTTTGAGGCCCTAAAAAACATTTTTAGGGTTTTCATTTAAAAATTGTAGACAAATGTAGATTCTAATGGAAATATGTGTATTCCTTGAATAAACCTTTGCAACGGGATATCGTGCGCCTAAAACGAATATCGTATGCAAAAGTTACGACACTAGCAAGTTGATGTGTTAACTTACCCAAATGAGGCCCACAAGACTTTTGTTGCTTCATCTCCTAGGATTAGTTTTTTGGATGTCTAGGGATTTTGACATTCCTGTTTATTGTAAAAAGGCCTTAAGAGCCTCATTTTGATCTTCTTCTTGAAAATGAGTACATTATTCACATCTCTTCTTAGAGATAAGCCACCACCATTCTAGCAAGCTTGTTTTTCGTTGCATTTTACAATTTCAACTTATTTCATTATTGAATAGAAACCAGTTTTACTCTATACTTTATATTCTTTGTTAAGAATATTTTGATAATAATTTGCATTCATTTCATTCTTCTCATAAAATATGGATTAGTGGTATCATAGCAGTATGCTCCTTGTCATTCTTAATGCATGTCCCCAACGAGGTCAAGGTACAAAGAATTGAGTCTCGATCTTGTTTCTCTTGAGATTAAAATATATTGCATGTCCAAGCAACCTCTCATGGAGGGAGAAAAGAAAGACGATGAGGTAGGATATCTGTTCAAAATGTTTCTTGAGGAATCCCTCACGCAATAGAGGAAGTAGATGATGTATAGTTTTCGCAAATCCTTCGGTGGATACCAACAAGTGACACATCTTCGTCAAACGAAGGTGTCGCCCCCTTCAAGGTAAAAATAAACTTCGATATTCCTATATTTGACGGTCATATAGACGTCGATTCTATAGAGAAATGGTTGAACCTGCTAGAAGGGTATTTCTTTGTCCATAACTTCTCGAATAGAGAAAACATTACTCTTTTGATCCTCAAATCCATTCCCCATGTCAAAGATTGGTCGAAAAAATTCTTTGAGCAGAAGGAAACATAGTGTTAGAATATAATGGATGCTCTCATTTAACCATAGAAAATATTATTATTGTCACCCAACCATAGGCCAAAGCCACACCTAAGCACCTCAACCTTGACAGAGAATCATTCTAGAAGTAAACTCTAGATTGGATAGCCAAACAACGATGGCACACCTTTCTCCAAGGATAACGCACCAAGCAAGAATAAAAAGAGTTGATCAGAGATTCCAGACCATAACCAAGAGATAATCTAAGACAAAAATGAAATCTTCTAGTTGCAGCAGTTGCAACAACAACTCTCCTCCAAAATTGCTCACAAACTGGCTAACTGCAGTGTGCACAAGTGTTGCTTCTGTAGTTCTGAGAATATTGGCTAGAATGAAGATTGGCCTCCTATATTTATAGTATTTTTGGCAGACTGCTTGGGCCGACTTCTCATTCTGGGTACTAATTCTTTAGTATATAATATTTCTTTTAGCTAACTTCTTCTCTTGGAGGCTAATAACCTAATACAAGTCATTCTCTTGAGCCGACTTGTCTTCTAGGGTTATTATCCAACAAGTTAGGGTTTATTCTTGCTTCCTTGAATATTCTATTCTCATCAGGTTTACACTTGGAGGTAACTACCTCCCGCAACTACCATAATATCAACACTCCCTCCTAGATAGGGAGGTATTGAAGGTAGTGGTCTTGAGAACAAACATAACATTCACCCGGTAGAATCAACATAGTCATATAGACTATCTCATGATTAGATCAAGAGCACCATCATCACTATCAATGTCATCAAATGCATTATCTCTTGAAACCATACTCCATCTAATTAATCAGAAATGATACTGGATAAGTCACTCACTCCACAGAGTGAAACAAAAACCATTCTTCTAATCCAAACATATGTCCTACAAGAATAACTGTCCTGGACCATTTTTCATATGGGGAATCTTTGTCCATTGATCATCCATCTAGATGATAATCATTTCCAACACTACAAATAGTTTTAAAGGAAATCATAACAATGTCATTCAATAGAACACAACTATGTCTATCCATAGTAGTACACAACTACAATCTAGTGGTACACTTCCACACCAGGTAGCACACACATACTTGACCTGTGAAATATAGTCACAATCAGTGGAACACATCCACCACAGTAGTATACATCTACTATCTGAAGACATACAATATCCATAACAATCATATCATCTGATATCAACCTGCAAAAAAAACATTGATAAGATATAAACTGAATCATCAGGGCCATTCTTCCACTTACATATGTGAGATCTGGAAAAGCATCTTCCCTCAGAAAGTAAAACATCAATGATGAGATATATAGACTATTATTTTCAAGCAAGGAAGAATAATTGTCCCAATTTTTGATCCTCGACCATTCACATATCCGGGCCACTCCTCCAGAACTAAACAATGTGCAACATGGAGAGAATGAGTCTTCCTTAGGGAATGTCTGTCTCTAATTGTTGAACCTAGACCATTCACCTATCTGGATCATTCCTCCGACACTAAACAAAGTGAAACCTAGAGAGAATGAATCTTCCCTAGGGAATGACTATCTTGACCATTTCCTAAGGAAATGATTGTCCTGCACAAACCTCCAAAACAGACCATTCTTCGAAACTGGTCACAATTGTGAGCTTTGAAAGAATGATTGTCTAGCGAGGCAGACTGGTCTTCTTTACCACTACTAAGAGTGACCATCAATAAGAGAGATTTTCCTAAACCATTCCCAATGTTGACCATAAGGGGAATCGATGTGTATGGTACATCAACAATATATTGAACCATTTTCATTACGAAAATGACCATTCGATCTGGACCATTTTCCAAACTAGAAAATGCCTGTCCATCAAAAATTTGAAACCACTTTCTGAACTAGAAAGGAACTGCTCATACTGGACCATTTTTCAAGCTAAAAAATGATTTTCTATAACTCAATAACACATCAATTCTCCCTCCCAACCTGGGAGTCATATCTTCCTTTTTCAATAAGGAAGTCGTCTCCACGAGGTCCATATTGAGTACGCAAACTCTTTCATCTTGGACTTAAGCTTTACCAAAATGATTTATTATCTACTCATCTGTGGAGATATATATTGGAGAACTACTTTCCCTTTTCTGGACTTCATCACAGAGAATTTGATGCTTGATCTCAAATGTACTTCGGTATTTATAGAACATTGGTTTTCTGTGAATGCTTTATATAGCTTTGATCAATAAAATATATCATTTTTGGATTCATATTTGTTTCTTGCAAGCTAATAACAACGTGGCAAGGGTCAAACTGGAACTTATCCAAGTGGTACTTATTCTTCCATCATGAGAGTTTATCATGGATTAACAATCCATCATCTTGACCTTCTGAGTAACCATTATGATACAATATCTTTGTTATAGAAAGTTTTTCACCATGCTTCTTCTTTGCATTGGAGGTTCTTTACCAAGTTGTCTTTTTTCATCTGCATATAGGGGTTTCTTTTTGGTATACCTCAAAACCTCGAGGTTTCTGTACATACTCTTTTTGTTCAATTAGTCTAGAGAGAAATATTTTCATTTATCTGATGTAGACTCCAACCCATGGATATTGTGAACGATATAATGGATCATGTAGAGGTATGTCTGGTTTAATGGAGTAGTCAATCATCATAGTATTCTCCCTCCATCCTAGAGAACTTCTACTTATGGATCTCGCAATGCTTACATTCATGAGTCTTTCGTACACTGTTCTTCATTTCTGCTTGATTTCTTTTAGTGAGTTCAGATCAAACTGGTAGTCTTGTGATCCTTGATACAATGACTGGTTGTTATTAATTTTATTTCTCTCTTGGAATCTTCGTGTTCTTCCTCGTGTTTCTCATTAGCTCTTGGGTCCATGTATTTTTCTATAGATTCCATGCCCTGAAGATTTCAACTTATTTCTTTCATCATAGGATCATGGATGTGGATGGACAACCAAGGATAGTTTAAGGTTTGTTTTCGAAGAAGACTTCTTCTAAAGTCAATCTGAACACATGTTGCTTTTCATGGTTGCTACCATGGATAGATACTTCATCATCTTCAATGGATCATATTACTTAGGATTATATCTCTCCTAATCCTTGCTTCATGCATGAATGCATGCTCTTATTTTTTAAATATATAATCGACTCCCTCCATCTAGGAGAGTCCACGCTTTTGTCTGCATCCTTATTTCTTTCTGCAAAGTGTCACAAATCTTTTTCCAATTTCCTCTTGACTGCTGACTTATTTTTTCTTTTACTTACTCTAGGTTTCTTCAAGATTGATTCTGATTTTGGCTTATCTTTCAATTGTTATTTATGTAATATATTCCACTTGAATTGTAACCAACGGTTGTTGATATACTTCATCCTTTCATGTGTATTTCCTGACTTGTAGTCATTGTGATAGAAAGTCCCTATTTTGTTGATCTTCCATAATTTTATTTTATCTTTGAATATCTTATCTTGTAAGAAATAGATATGCAAGATATGTATAGAAAACATGGTATGTACAAGAACTATAAAGAGTATTGATACCTTGTCTTAGAAGAAGAAGTATGTTTTGTCCTACTTGCCCTTCTTTAAAGGTTCCATTTCTTCGGCAACTGATGATTCAAGTGTTTCCTTCCTTTTATTTAGCTCAGGACAATGATTCTTGTAATGACCATATTTTCGACAGCTGAAGCATTGTATTTTTGACATATCTTTCTCTTGAATTGGCTTCTTCCTTGAGCCAAACTTCCTTTTATTCCTAAAATTCTTGAACTTTTTTGTGAAGGCTTGATCATCATATTTCTTTTGGGGTTTTTCTTTTTCTCTAATCCTTGATTCTTCTTGTGCAAAACAAGTCCAAAGTTATTCAAATGTAGGATACTCCTTCCTTGTGTTCATTCTTGCGGCAATTGCATCCCATGTCTTTGGAAGACCATTGAGTACTATATTTACGAGTTCCTTCTCTGAGATGATATATTCAATATATTTTAGTTGATATCTTAATTGAGATATGCTCAAAAAGTATGATGTTATGTTGTCATCATCATTCATCTTCATGTCACAGAGCTCATCCTTCAGACTCATTACTTGTCCAATTTTTATGATTGAGAAGAGGTTTGTTAGGGCATCATACATATTTTTAAACGAATAAAGATGGGAGATGTAGGGTATCAAGTGGTAATTTATAGAATCCACTATGATACTCATGGAATTGACATCATTGTCTTTGAACTTATCCATAACTGCAATGTTTTGTGGTTCCTTCTCTTTTCCTTATTCAAACTCTGGTTCCACAATCTTTCCTTTCACAATCTCCAACACTTTGTTCTTGGCAAGGATGAGATCAATCCTTGTATTCCATGCTCTGAAGTTAGAATCCCCTTCTAACTTGTTTTCTAACTTCATAGAGTAAGTCATGTCTGCTTTGACTTGGTCAACCCCAGATTTGACCAAAAACTTAAACTTGACGTCTTATCTTACTGAGAGTACCAGGAGATGCGCTAGGTTAGGGAACACTAGTTTATCTAGAAATTAGGCCAATCCCTTCACTTAAGGTGCCTTAATGAGAGGGTTATGGTTTTTGTAACTACACCTGCCAGTAACCCTAGCGACAATTCTTTAGGAACTGCTCCTGCTAGAAACCCTAGCGATAGTTCTTCAACGAGCTTAGTATCCTTATGGCTATGCTCCCTTCCAGTGGTTAAACTGAATGAAGGAGGTGTGGGCCCACAAATTTCTAGAATATAATGGATGTGCTCATTTAACCATAGAAAATATCACTATTGTCACCCAACCATAGGCCGAAGCCACCCTCAAGCACCTTAACCTTGACAAAGAATCACTATAGAAGCAAACCCTAGACTAGATAGCCAAAAAAAGGTGTCCCACCTTTATCCAAGGATAGTGCACCAAGAAAGAATAACAAGAGATAATCCAAGACAAAACTGAAATCTGCTAGATGCAGTAGGTGCAACAACATCTCTCCTCCAAACTTGCACACAAACTGGCCAATTGCAGTCCACACAAGTGTTTCTTCTGCAGTTCTAAGTATACTGGCTAGAATGAAGACTGGCCTCCTATATTTATAGTATTAATGGAATAATGCCCGAGCCAGCTTCTCATTCTGGGTACTAATTCTTTAGTATATAATATTTCCTTTAGCCAGCTTCTTGTCTTGGAGGATAATAACATACAAAAAGTCATTCTCTTGAGCTGACTTGTCTTCTAAGGTTATTAACCAACTAGTTAGGGTTTATTCTTGCTTCCCAGAATATTTTTTTCTTTTCAAGTTTACACGTGGAGGTAAATACCTCCCGCAACTATCATAATATCAATAGATAGGCACCCTCATTATTTATAGTCACAGTCACCTGGGAGTCCTTCAGGGATGTTATTACGTAACAATACTACCCCATTGGAAGTTATTACGACCTGTACAGAAAATGGACCACACTGTGGGAGGAAAGAGACCAAGCAGTCCCCAAGTTCATGAATATATTCCATACCTTGTGCACCAAGTTGGGTATCAAATATTATGAGTGACATATGGTGCTCAAGTATCAAGACAATATGCATAGATACATTGAGGCCGAAATGGATTTTTTGGACATCTCATACTTGAGCGCGGCCTACCGATATGCTATAAATATCAAGCAGAAGCTCAAACAAAAGATGCGGTAATTTGGTCATGTTAACCCCTCACAGAAAAATCTAGGAAAGAGTGACCCCAACCCATAGAAAAAAACATAGAGAAAAGAAGGACCTCCTCAGGACAATCTTTCCAAACCGCAAGCAAAGAAGGACACCGAAAAGACAAATAAAGATACCAGCAAGTGGTGTGACTTCCATAAGATCCCCTAGCATAACACTATTGATTGTCTCTCAAAGTAGTCACTAGTGGCTGAGGTGAAAGCCTCTGAATCAAATGTGGGTTTCGACTCTAATTTAGAACCAGAAAGGGGGATAAATATCTGTAACATCCCGCTCTGGCGCACTTACAAAACTTATTCTTTGAGGACACTTGCTCGCAAGTG
>SNQJ01S0040999.1:34872-51688 GCA_010110895.2 Picea sitchensis
TCCAGTTTTAATTTGTGAAAACAAGTGCGAAATGGTTCATTGTGTTCATTACAGAATCGCACAAGATGGATTGGATATCTCTGAAGCCATAAGCAAGAAACAAGGTCTATCGTTGGATGTTGCAGTTCTGCGCAAATTTATTACTGATCGAACCCGGATATAAGAGACTCTTCTGTTTACGTTTTAACTCCACGATTTTTTAACATATTTTAACTATTTGGCACACTCTTTCATGGATACAACATTAAATTAAAATTGGCCTTTCTCATTATTTTTATTTAATTATTTATAGAATTATAAATAATAAAATTCTTTAAGGGATTACTAATTAGGGTACATTAATCTCTTCGTTGATTAGCCTTCATTATTTTTATTTATTTATTTATAGAATTATAAATAATAAAATTCTTTTAAGGGATTACTAATTAGGGTACATTAATCTCTTCGTTGATTAGCCCTTAGGGGGATTGTCAGTTAGTTAATCAATGGTTAGAGGGTGAGGTTAGTAAATTACTAGTTGAAGTTATTTTGGGTTATTGATTTAGGGGGTAAGGAGTTAGGTGTTAATAGGTTCATTGTAGTGGGTTGGGATGAGTGGGTTAGTGGTTTAAATGTAATTTAAATTTATAGAGTTAGTGTGTTAGGGAGTAGAAGATTAATGGTTTGGTGTTTAAATAAGGTGTTTGTTATAGTTCTTTTCCATTTTGTTTTATTAATGATTTGTAAAGTGGCATGGATATTCCAGTAGAAAAATTTTGTCACAACAAATGTTATATTGTTGCATGTATTTTATGGATTAATTGTGTGTGAGTTTTTGAAAATTTCAATGTTTCGAGTGAACACTCCACCCATCATGAGGGATATGTCAACTATAAGAATGATAGAAAAGAGGGATAAATCGACGAGAGTTCCACCACTCGCCCATGTTCGATTCCCAGGGTGGGTGCCTTTGGCATCTAACTAGGAATCCTCAAAGTGTCTGAGGAGTGAATCCTCGTAGTGTTCTTGTTTAAAAAAAAAAAAAAGATGGAAAAATGATAGAAAAGAGTATGTTAGGGTTAAGGTTAAATAGGCTTAATATAATAGACGTTGGACACTTGAGAAAGATGAAAGTAAGTAAATAGAGGTTGAGGAGAATAATGAACTAATAAAATTATTTGCATAGCCAATGAGAAGTAAACAAATTACAGGATGAACTAGTAAAGGTGAAAAAAATAAAATATTTTAATAGTTGTTGAGTAATAGAAAATAAAATTTTGAGAATGAGGGAAAAAGTTTCTAATGATAATAAAGGATGGATATGATCAAATTTTCTAGAGGAGGTTAAACACTCTCAGTCAAAGAGATTAGAACCTAGAACCTAGAAAGATATAGGCAAGGAAGAGATTAAAGAAGATCGGATGAAAGAAAAAGAGAATTAAAGGGAAGAGTGAAGAGTGAAGAGTGATGGATAGTGGGTTTCCGTGATTGGTGGAGTTTCAATCCATGATCCAAATTAAAATCGTTGGTTTTTTTGTTTTTTTTTTCTAGAGATTCTCAAATGAAATAGGAGAAATGAGGTGATGAAACAAGCATTTTTTCTTGTTCAAGACAGATAAGGTGTTTAGAGTTGTAGGAATGTTTTGTGATCACGGAAATAGATATATGATTATGGAGAGTATCAACTATATGTTCTTTAAGATGAGTTTTGATTGACCTACCTGTTTGGCCAATGTAAGATTTTCCACAAGAGCATGGAATTTGATAAACTCCTTGGTTTAGCATAGGAGAAGATTTATCCTTAACTATTTGAAAGAGATGCTTGAGGGTTTTATGGTTTTTAAAATGAGTTCAGTTATTCTTTTTAACGAAGATCTTAGAAATATGATCGGTAACACCATGGATATAGGGAAGAGAAACAAGAGCTAAAGGTGGGGTAGAGGGAGGGGCCTTTTTGGTTATGGGGTGAAGAAGTAAGTGAAAGGATTTGTTTACTTTGTATGTGTAGTAGTCATTGGATCTTAGGGCATTGGTGTGTTGGCCATTTTATTTATCAAGAAGATGTGGGGCAGAGATTTAAATGCTTGAGAGATGAGAGTTTTAAGGATGGTAGATTTTTTGGATGGGTGTTCATGAGAATGGGTATGAAGGTATCTATCAGTGTGTGCCTTTTCTCTAGTACACTTGGTGGGTGAGGGTACCATTTGTTTGAAAAAAGAGGATATCATCCAAAAATGCAGAGAGTTTGCTAGCATTTTCATGGAACATTTTGAACAAAGATTCTTAAATAGCTTCCATTAAAACCCAAGAGTTGGTTTTTGATTTTTTATGATAATTTTGTTGTGTGGCCTCACAACAATTCTTCTCTAAACTCTTTCTTTTTCCACCTTAGCAAAATATCTCCCCACATTCAATTTACTATGGATGTCCGACATGAACACTCTCTTCATTTTTCTGGATGTTCTCTTTTATCATCAACCATATGGTACCCTCACCCACCATGTGTACCGAAAAAGACACACACTGATAGATACATTCATTCCCATTCTCACCACCATCAAACCGAATAATCTATTGTACTTAAAAATCTCATCACTCGATCCTTCTGAATTTATGACCCTCATCTTCTTGATAAAGAAAAATCCCACATGATCAATTCGCTTAGATCAAATGGATATTCCACCTACCAAATAAACAAATCCTTTCACTCAGCACTTCACCCTAGAACCAAAAAGTACCCTCCTTATACACCACCTTTATCTCTCATTTCTCTTCCCTATATCCATGATGTTATTGATCCTATTTATAATAAATTATCTCAAAATAATATCAAAACTCTTTTTAAATCCCATAAAACCGTCAAGCGTATCCTTCAAAATAATAAGGATAAATCGGACCCTATGCTCAACCAACGAGTTTATCAAATTACATGTTCTTGCGACAAATACTACATTGTCCAAATAGGAAGGTCAATCAAAATTGTCTTAAAAAAAATATAGTCGACACTCTCAACAATAATATCTATAAGTCAGTGATCGTAAAACATCCCTATAACTCTAAACACCTTAACTGTTTTGACTATTATCACACAAACTCACACTTATAGAGATAAAGTCTAAAATCTCAAGTGTGATCTAATGTAACCAAGAGGGAGGCCTCTATCACCTCACCAATCCTTCTTTAACTTTGGGTCAACTCTTCTTTGGCTCAAGGGGGTTTCCTTGGATTATGATTACTAAGACATAAGGGAGTGAAGCTCAAGGTGTTGTGAAGAGTGATTCTAAGGAAAATGGTTTTTGGTAAGATTTAGGGTATACATAAGAGAAGTTGGAGATCTGGAGTTCAATGTCTTTTCATTGGGAATATGGCATCGATGTATCACTTCAATGGAGGCCAAAATCAAAACAAGACTTGAAGGTCTATCCTAGGATCACCTCCCCATAATCCTAGGTAAAACTTTGACGAAATAAAACCCTAGAGTTTATCCCCTCATAAATCCAATGAGCCAACCTATTTCTTCAAGGGATTCTATGACAAGATCAAGTGGAAGTAGGTCAAATCCTTGATTTTATCCATTCATAAACCTTAGATTACAACCTCAAAGACAACATTAGGGGCTTGTCCCCTCACAATACCTAATCTTGACCTTGTATGCTTCAACAAATTATTATGGATAAAACAAGGGAAGGCGATGAAACTACTTTTGATTACTGAAAAATACATGTATATATTTTATAATCAACCACTTAATTATTTTATTAAAGTTGTGGTGGACGAGTCGACCATCTCTACATTCATCCTATAATCCATACAAGCCATATTAACTAAAAACCCACTCTAGTGACTTACATTTTGAGTGGCTTTGGGTGTCTCCTCTGCATAATAATTATGGTGGTCATTGATCGATATACATGGATATGAGAGTGTAATGTTTCCAAGCCAAGATGCAAGGAACATCACAGTTTTAGGTGTCCTTTTAAACATTTACTGAGTGTGACATTTCGTCAAACACTTTGTTGATTTACTTGTTTGTATGTGTTTTATTTGCAGGTTGACCTATTGATTTCGGTCTTGGGGTTTATGTTGATGATTTATATGTGTGTTGCAGCAATAAACAAGAAGGTATCGTAATGAAACATACCTCAACCATATGCAAGATCAACAATATGATAGACAAGCCCAACACACCTCAGATATGATTTTATTCATAAATAGAAGAACCTGATACAATGTACATGCTGATCTGGAATGCTCAAAAGATGGATCCAATAAAGAAGATAGAAGCTGCTACAAAATGCTACAATAGAATACCACAAGCCTCCAAAGGCTGGATAACAATGAAGACAAATACACGAATGAGATCTAAGCCATATGGAGTACTAATCCTCAAGTTGGAAGATTCCATGCCTTGTTGGATCACTGAATAGACTCAACAATTCGAACTTTCTGCCAAAGAAGTCCAACTGCTCCAATGAAGATGCCAAACAGTAGATTGGGTAACTACAAGAACAACCCAAGTGCTCAAATCTCCAAGATCTTCTCCAAACTCATGGATCTATCTCTCCTCCAAGAAATGGTGTGCCCCCCTAGATGCTTGGAACCCTAGATAATTCAGCCTCCCTCCTAGAGACCTCCAAAGGCTCCACAAAACTGCTAGAACGATAGATCGGGACACGACAATGAAAACCCAAGTGCTCAAATCATCAAAGGACATGCTAGACCCTTGGATCTAGCCACCCTCCAAAGAATGGTGCACCCTCATCTTGGGAATTCGTCCCACTCTCAATACAAATAAATCCTCCACCAAAATACCTCTGGAATCCACCAAGAATAGTGCTATGACACCTGCAAAGGAAACCCAATACCTAGAATTCCCAAAATCTCTTCTCCTCAACTAGATCAAATCCTCCCTCAATGGATGGTGTGCCCCTCTTGCTAGAAACCCACAATTGGTGTGTCCTCTCTCTTTATGCACATGGAACTGGTGTAGAATCCTCCTGCAACTGAGCAGATGTGGACTAGAATGGTGTGGGGTAGTATTGCATCCCCGATACCAAGCTTTGGACAAGCTAGGTGGAATATTTCATCACTGAATCATCCTCTAGGGTTTGTTAAGTCAAAACCCTCTAAACCCCCAGGAGATGGGCCCTCTAGCTAGAAGCCAGATATCCAAATGATAAACAGACATGAATGAATGAGAGAAAATAGGCCCTTTCCTCTTTTTTATACTTCCTTCTCAATTGTCTCTCGAAAGTGACTTTTTTTTTAATTATTAATTAATTAATTAAATCACTTTAACTAATTAATTAACCTGTTTACCTTTGAAAAAGTGCCTCATCTCTCCTTGTAGCTTCCCTGGCCACTGAAATTCACTTCTCATCATCCTATCCTGTAGTTTTGTTCCTCCCGATTCTAATGAGATATTACATTGAGATGTTCCTCCAAGTAATGTGCCCAAAATGACCTCTTCGGGGCATTTAATTAACCTATAGCTCAAAATACTCAAAATCGTGGAAATTATTGGAATGCAATGGAACCAAAGTCGATGTGTGCAGAATGGACCATAATGATTAAATAGGATGAGCGATGCAAGCCGAACCCCAAAATATCCCTCAATATCTCATGTACTCGCTATAATCTCCAACTGGCTACTTTGGTCATCATAACCCTCTGTAATATAATGATGTCCCAAATTGGAGACATTACAGTCCTCCCTGCTAGAATATTGCTTGTTCTCAAGAAATAACCAAATCCCTCCAAGTATAATACCAGGATCCCATGTCAACTTGTAGGCCACATAGTAGAACCCGTCCAAAGATGAACTATCATACACTCCATCACCTGGATTCCATATCAGGAAGTGAATTGTAGTATCCTGTGAAGCATAGTCCTTAAATATATCAACCCTGTGAATCTCCTGCACATGCCACATGCCCTAATCTCAGAATGAGTCCATCCTCCAAGACCCTACCAAGATAAACACGAAATCCATAAATTGCTCATGCTAATGCCAGAATGAGGTACTGCAAGACATCCAAGAGACACCCTCAAGTGATGTGATCCCCTCAATATTGAAGCTCAATGGAAAGTCAAAACAAATTTCCCCTGCAAAGGTCCACTCACCCCTGTCATTCAGAAAAATTCTCAAAACTACAATCCCAAGATCCCATGCTAACCTCTGTCGAAGATCACCATGTTGGACCTCCACTACTCTGACCATGCCTAACTGCTTCATATCTATATATTGGATCCTCCACTCTTGGATCCTCAAATTGAAGTACCTCTGAAAATTGGACTTGCTATCCAAAAACTGCATATGTAAAGAAATCTTTGTGGAAGTAGTACCTGTCCAGCCATTTCCATGTCCGATCATGATGATAAAGAGTGAAAAGTTTCCTCACTCCATTGGAAAAATCCCTCCAGGACCACTCCAAACCAACCCATGGTGGCGTATGTGGCTCTTTGGCACAACCTAGGTCATCACGTAGCGAAACATCCTGCTAACCAAGTGAACTCATGGATCCCATGGAAAACTTGGAAGTTTATCACTTCCAATATCCTCTAACGACTCATGTGTGAGACTGATCATTTTTATAAGTCCTCGGTGCTCATCTGGTATAATCTGGCCTATGATGCTCACCATCACGTACCAAGTCTCAATTATCTTTCTATGACGACCCACCTCTATCTGGCTGGATGCCATAAAAACAATCATGTCAGGTGGTATCGACCTAGCCACTCCCTATGTCCTTAGCCACTGTCTATCTCTCCTCATGCTACTTTCCATGATAAAAGTGTCAGGAAAGGATAACAAAGACATCTGTAGCTGACCATAGGATTGAAAAATACCACCTGCCTTGTTCAATCCCAAGGATTCGACCAAAATCACGTCTACCAGTATCCATGATAACTGCTCACCTGTAGTCATCACTAAACCCCAATCATAAGGTAAAACTGGAAGTAACTCCTCCAACTTCTGGTAAACCAATATCCATCTCTCATCCCCCATGCAACTGCTAAAATGGTGAAGGTGAGATATCATAACTTGTGCTTCTACAAAGGAGTGACATCTGCATACTCCCCTAAGTGTGTATCCTCCCTGCAATCCAATACATCTAGCTGAAACTGACTGCATATCTCAGCCTATCTCTGTGAACTATCACTCATAACTATATTCCCTGACATACTCGTGTCATCTCCTATACACTCCTTCTGCACCATAGATCCTGGGCATACTACTGAATCAACCTCTACTTGAAGGTCTACCACTCTCGGAACCCCAATGGAAGTTCCCTCTATGAATTGGTGCTCCTCTACTAGACCACCAACATCCTCTGGCAATGTGATTGACTAACATATCTGAGTATCCATAAATATAGATGAAGTGGATCTCTAACAAATCTCCTCAAGAGGCTCCTCTAATATTGACTCTGATTCTTGAAGGGATGTTTGTGTGCTACTCAAGAATCCTCGATTTCTCTCCAACTATTGAGTGAGTTTGTCCACCTCTGATTCCTGCTCCCTCAAAGCCTCATGATACATCACACCAATCCTCAACAGGTAGTCCATGTCTATCAACAACTGATGATAGTCGGTCCTCATCACAAATACTCTCTCCCTGAGACTATGAAACTCATCCATGGAAAATCCCTCATCCGAACTACCATGTGCCATTGATGTCCTCCGATAGTAATCCATCACCAATGCATGCATGTCATCAATGTACTTGGTGGCTTCCATGATCATATCCTCACTGAATCTCAACTGTCCTATCAAGTAGTGTGACTCCTGGTCATAGTCATGTTGGGGTGCCACCTCATATCTCTCATTGGTAGTGCCAACACTGGAATCCTCAACAACACTCTTTGGAAAATATGAAGTGTTGAACTTCCCATTGTCTACTTTTCCACATGATCCTCCTGTTTGCCACTGCACCTCAACACTAGATGCGATCTCCCTCTAAATCACACCGTATCATGTATGAGTAGTTGTAGCCTCCTGTGCACTCACCCTACTACTATCAACTGCACCTGAATCCCATATGGATGTGTCCATACACATGCTATGATCATCCTGATCAATGAACAGTACATCCTCATCACTACATGTTAGTCCTAGAAGTAAGTGTCCCATCAAGTTGTAAGTCTCCCTAGTTTGCTCAACTAATGGAGTCTCCAAAAGAGGTGACTCAATCTCCTCATGTTGATAGCTATGTATAAGGTCCATTGTCTCCAAGTCATGTCTCTCCTCTTGGGTCTAGGGATCCATATGTCCATGGTGTGCATCCCTCACACATGGCTCCTCAATCACATCTGAAATGCCACTGATATCCTCCTGTAACATGGCTATCATGGGTGTATGAAAATATGACAGATGTGTCATGGCCCTCCTAGAAAGCTCATCATCTCTTGGTTCTAACAAGTGTGAATACCCACTAGTGTCTCTACTCTGCTGAGGTGTAGGGTCATCAACACCATGTGATATGTCTGTTTCAATGAAGGTGTTGTCATCATGTCCCTCCAACTGTCTATCCACTACACAAGGGTCACCATCCTCCCCAAGCGTGCCATAATCACTAGTATCTTCAAGTGTGCAAGAGTCATTACCCTCCTCAAGCGTGTAAGAATCAATAGCCTCTGTACTAGCATCATTGCACTACTTCAAATAAGCATCTAGCTCTATCTCTGTGTCCTCACACACCTCATTGGTGTAGACCCCCTACCTCAGTAAGGTCTACGACCTCCTGGTCTCTGGATGGTTCTCCTTCCTGAGCCGAAATAGATCTTTGGGATCCTACTCGAACCCTTTGAATGAATCCACAGGTCTTCTTTATTGAAAACCCATTGTATGAAAAATTAAGCACTAAGTGTGAGATTTTCCCTCCATGTGATCCTCACCGTGATCAAAGGCCTTAATCAAGCTTTGATATATAAGTCACCCTTCACTCTCTATCTCTCGCTATCCAAAAGTCTGTTTCCCGAGAAGGGGTCTAGAACTTGCTAGCATCTCCTCTATCCTCCTCCATATGAACCTGTCATGTGACCTAGGGCCAATCCTTTGGGCACATCATGTTTCATGATGCTGTGGATCCCAATACCAAGCACCTCATTCTTCTCAATCCCAAAAACCTAAAAAGAGCTAATGGTCTTTGGCTCCTTCTTTTCTTTTGTCCATGTGACCCTTTCCTGTGACCACGCACTAACACCAAAAAGTGTTACCGGGTTTTGGCTTTCAGCTTTTCCGGTTACAAGGAAATCCTTGTTCCTCCAATCCCCGAAAACTGAAATCCAAAATCTCTCACCCCGGTCAACAGTCTTCATCCTTTGTGATTTGATACCTCTTATTCTCCTATCAACCAACGGTCTATATTAAATCCTGACTTTCTAGATTTTGGGATCTTGCGGAGTCTTCACTTCCCAACTCATGGTGATCAAACTCCTGGTGGCTTTTGGATCTCTGCCACACATCCTCCATAATGGATGGTCTTGATTAGTTCAGGAAATTGGGGAGTCTTCACTCTTGAATTCTCAGTGAAAAAATCCCCGAAATATGGATCTCTCGACATGCGTCCTCTGAGATGGACGGTCCCGATGCTTTCGGGATTTGACGAGTCCTCTCTCTTCGGTTGTTATGTGGGTTAAACCTCACACACCTTCTCCCGAATCTAACGGTTATCAGTCCTCGGTTCTCGATCTGACAATTCAGATCTAATCCCTTGCGTGCTCTTCTCCTATTGTCTAGACGTAGGCTCCAACGGTCCATATCTCCTCCTCCACAACTGATCTAACGATTGTCGATGCTCCTCCTCCTGAGCTTTGAGAACTTCATGGTCCCATTGTTATCCTCTATGCGACTCTGCTTGATTCTACAACTATCAACTATTTTACACTTCCTCTCGTAGGCTCTCCACCGCCTGTTTATATCTCTTCTCCTTCACACTATTTCTGTGTGTCTGGACGTAGATTCAATGATCCAGATTCTCCACTTCTGCCAATCCAACGGAAGTTTTTGCTCCTTCCCGAGCTTGCACTTCTTCCTTTTCCTTGGAATATTTTCAAAGTTTGAAGGTCTCAACCTTTGATGCTTCTCTTGCGATCCTGATTCCTTTCAGTCTCATCTGTGTTATAGAAACGCTTACCATCCTGATTTTTTTCAACTCAGAAAACCTGTAAAGGGTTTTTTTGTGCACATTCTTCTCACACATTATCTTCTGAGCTTATGGACTTAGAACAAGTCCACTCTTGTACACCCTTGGTGCTATTGAGATTTCAAATAACTCAGATCCGAGGTATTTCTTTGAAAATAAATGCTTCACGCCCTCCTGGCGTTCTTCTGCTCAATTCCCTCCTAGCATAACGTCACAGAATCCTCAGAAATTCTGTCTTCTCCCTGAACTTGACAAAGAGTTCTTTCCATGCACTTGTTGCACTTTCTTGATGCCCACCTAGCAGAGCTTCTACAAAATCTTCAGTGATTTTGTCTTCTCTCTTTCCGTGCACTCCTCTGCATAATCTTACCTCCAAGGTGTTCAACAACCTTGAGGCTTCTCCCTTGAGCCTATGATTCCTCTGGTGTGCCCTCTTGGCATGTCTTTGCTCGAATTCCGTATAACTCAAAAGTGCACTCTTGCACTGGCTTACAGATCCCTCAGTAATATGTCATGCAACCTCTTGCATGAAGCCACAAAGAACCCAGACTAAAAATCAAAGAACTCATAGACAACAACTTTTGTCTATCCCTACAAATGTAAATCTAACATACATCTACAACATATTTGAGCACACACATATGACATTCAATTGCATAAAACACACAAAGACTCAAGTGTAGGAAAAACTACTCTTTGTATTAATAACAATGCATGTATAGAAGTTATAAAAGCTCGGACTACAACAGAGTCTCGACTCTCCTCTCTTCTCTTCTCTTTGTCCCTGCTAGTTCTAATGAATACAAATACAAAAGATCTTTTTACAAAAGGGGGCTCCTCGAGCTCTTCCCTCCATCTCACCTACTCTTATTTATTACATTGAATGAATATTCAATGGTTGTCTAGTCTGAATCGGATCTAGACATTCAACCTGTTGTCATCCATTAAAGGCGACTCTAACTACTACATGCACAAATACATGGCTTTTGGATCTACCAGTCTTACAATCATTTAATTCAAATTCAAATTTTGAAAACGAGAGGGTTGTGCCTCTCTCCTCCGTTGAATGCACGCTTTGATGTGCTGGCTAGCTGGTGCTTTGGTGACATGGAGCGATGCTCCTGCATCACTCATCCTCACTGTCATAGTGTACCTCAATAATATGCTTCTTACCCTTACCCATAGACCTATGATCTGGTTCCCAAGGCACCTTGCAACTGTAGCAAAGTTGTGTGGTCCTAATGGGTGTGGGGTTTCTCTATTCTTCCAACCATCTAGCTTATTTGGCTTTGTTTTCCTCTACTAGGATGATCCTATGTAAAACACACTCTTCGCTCCAACTAGGATTTCTTAAGGCTACATATTGTGAAAAGGTTATTTGAGCCCTAGTTTCCTTGCTAAGGCCAGAATATTTTATCTCACAGTAAATTATCTCAAGGTATATCTTGTCAATTATCCTTATGGAAGACCCCTCTATGGCTCTGCATGCATGTGCTAATTCCCACTAGCTGGAAGGAATCTAAGATCTGATACCATTGTAATGTTCCCAAGCCAAGATGCAAGGAACTTCATTGTTTTGGGTGTCTTTTTAAACTTTTACTGAGTGTGGCATTTCGTCACACACTTCGTTGATTTACTTGTTTGTATGTGTTTTACTTGCAGGCTGACCTCTTGATTTTGGTATTAGAACTTGTGTTGATGATTTATATGTGTGTTGCAGAAATAAACGAGAAGTTACCATGATGGAACATATCTCAACCATATGCAAGATCAACAATATGATGGACAAGCCCAAAATACCTTAGATCTGATTTTATTCATAAATAGAAGAACTTGATACAATGAAGATGTTGATCTCCAATGCTCAACAGATGGCTCCAATAAATAATATAGAAGCTGCTACAAAATTCTCCAATAAAATACCACAAGCCTCCAAAGGTTGGATAACAATTAAGACCAATACACGAATGAGATCTGAGCCGTATGAAGTACCAACCCTCAAGCTGGAAGATGCCACGCCCTGTTGGATCATTGAATAGCCTCAACAGTTCGGCCTGGCTGCCAAAGAAGTCCAACTACTCCAATGAAGATTCCAAATAGTAGATCAGGTAACTACAAGAACAACCCAGGTGCTCAAATCTTCAATATCCCCTCCAAACTCATGGATCTATACCTCCAAAGGCTCCACAAACCTTCTAGAATGATAGATTGATACACGACAATGAAAACCCTAGTGCTCAGATCATCAAAGGACATGCTAGACCCTTGGATCTAGCCACCCTTCAAAGAATGGTGCACCCTCCTCTTGGGAATTCATCCCACTCTCAATACAAATAAATCCTCCACCAAAATACCTCTAGAATCCACCAAGAATAGTGCCATGATACCTGCAAAGGAAAACCAATACCTGGAATTCCCAAAATCTCTTCTCCTTATCTAGATCAAATCCTCCCTCAATGGATGGTGCGCCCCTCTTGCTGGAAACCCACAAATGGTGCACCCTCTCTCTTTCTGCACCTGTAATTGGTGTAGAATCCTCCTGCAACTGAGTAGATTTGGACTAGAATGTTGTGGGGTAGTATTTCATCCCCGAGAAAAAGCTTGGGACAAGCTAGGTGGAATCGTTCACCAACGAATCGTCCTCTACGGTTTGTTAAGTCAAAACCCTCAAAACCCCCAACAAATGGGCCCTCTAGCTAGAAGCAAGATATCCAAATGACAAATGTACATGAATGAATGAGATAATAGAGGCCCTTGCCTCTTTTGTGCACTTCCTTCTCACTTGTCTCTCCAAAGTGACTTTTCTTTTTTAATTATTAATTAATTAATTAACCTTTTTACCTCTGAAAAGTGCCTTATCTCTCCTTTTGTCTTTCCTAGCCACTGGAATTCACTTCTCATCATCCTATCCTATAGTGTTGTTCCTTCCGATTCCAATGAGATATTACACTGAGAGGTTCCTCCAAGCAATGTGCCCAAAATGACCTCCTAAGTGCATTTAATTAACCTATAGCTCAAAATACTCAAAATCATGGAAATCATTGGAATGCAACGAAACCAAATCCGATCTATGCGGAATGGATCATAATGATGAAATAGGATGATCGATGCAAGCCTGACCCAAAAATATCCCTCAATAGTTCGTGTACTCACTATAATCTCCAACTGACTACTCTGGTCATCATAATCCTCTGTAATGTAATGATGTCCCAAATTGGGGACATTACAAAGGGAAGGGTGATGGTTAGAAGATTTATTTTTTTGTGTCTCAGCCCATTGGAAAGCACATCGTAGACAAGTAGGATTCTCTTGCTCATAGATTGGGTGGTTGGTCATATTAGTTAGACACCAAGAGAAATTTCAAAGAAAACATTGAGAGGAACAACAAAGAAGGTTGCTACATGTAATCGCGTTGACAAACATGCACTTCACAGGATAGATAAGATTGGCATAAAAATATTGACTAGATTGGGTGCTAAGACTATATAAGGGGTTTGTGATAGATGGCCAAAGTGCCTTCAACTGCAAGTATCGATGGATTGCAATTTTGGCATGCACTCATTAGGAGCACATCGACTGGGCATGCATCCATTAGGTGCACATCCACCAAATGCACTTGAGCACATTGTTTGGCAGACTTGGGCATAGTTAGGTGAACTATGATAGTTTGCGCATAGTTGGATGGATTTGGGTTGATTTGGATGGACTCGGGTGGACTAGGAACACTTGAGCCAAGTTGGATAGACATGGAAAGACTATGTTGTATCATGTAAACTTGGGTAGTGTTGGATGGATGAACTAGGTTGATATGGGATGAATTGGACCTAAGAATTGTTCATAGGCTTGAGATGACATTTCCAACCTTATGCAGACTTGGGCACACTATCAAACATAGTTGTTGGACATGAAAAATTGGAAAACAAGTCAGTGAGGGAATCAAGTTAGCTATGTGGGAGTTTGGGTCCACCATATAATGAAGGGGCTTGGAAGTTCAAGGAAATACTCATAGAAAAAAGTGCTAAGCCATAAGTGGAAAAGATCAATCATAAGAAGTTCAAAGGAGCTATGTGGTTGTACTATGTTGATAGTTAGGCATATAGGGAAGATTGCAATAGATAAGTGAGGTTCGTGGGTTGGAGTAACAATTCTTGTAGGTTGTTTTGCATTCAATAATTGTAGTCTATACATGAGCCATAGGGGGTTGACCCCGCTCCTTTGTTGTAAATTGTAACATTCTCCCAATAAATAAAGTCAAGACACTTGACTTGGGTGTTTCCCATAAAGGTGTGGCTTTTCTTATGTTCCATAAGTGTTGATATTGGTTATGTTAAGTATTGTTGGGATGTTTTAGAGGCCATGGTTGAACATGTGACCACTTTTGGACAATATTGGTTTAGTAGACTTTGTTTTCTTGATATTTTGTACTTCAATCTTAAGTTGTCGGTAAACCTTAAGTGAATAGGCATATTATAGTTGTAGTTAATGTGAGTTGGCCAAGCCCCTGCAGCCAAGGAAAGGAAGTGATGCATAGTCCTAGGTTTAAAAATAGATTTGGGAGGACCTTAAGATTGCAAAGAAAAAATGGGTAGAATGTAGGTCCGTGGTAGGTGGTATCATAGCATACTCTTCCCTGTATATGATAGATAGTATATAACAAGTGACTTCATAGTTGATTTTGTGACAATTTTAGTTCTCTCAATTGTGACAAGTGAAAGAACTTGAAGCAAAGAAACAAACTTTGGAACAAGCCTCCAGACATTTGATTGAGTGCCAAAGGCTCGATAACATGTAGATGATAGCATTCGTGGACAAGATCCAAAGACTCTGAGGATGATAAATATGCCTATATATTTAGGAGGGAATATCAAGAAGATAACAAGCTCTCTTTGTAAGAATGGATAGAAGGGATAATATTTTGAAGAGGAAATGTACACATGGACCAGACCTTTAACAATGCTATAGAGGAATTTAAAAACACCATGAACCCGATGAATATAACCTTGAACACCAATGTAAATGAATGGTTGAGAATGGTGGAATAATTATTGAACTCTATTGCGACAAAAGTGAAATAAAAGGAAGACACCATTAACATGTTGAAATGAGTTATTTACAATGGGCATAGTTTGTCAATTCCTATGAAAATAAATATCAAGGAACCATAATTGTATGATGGAACCCACAACACTAAGTTACTTGGTAACTTTTGTTGGGATATTGAATAGTACTTGGAATAAATGAATGGAAGTTCATATGCAACCAAGGAAAATACTACTCAATGTTCTTGACAAGTAACACAAATATTTTATGGAGAAGTTGTGTGAAGGACTTGGTAGTTGAGCACAATACATAGAATATTGAAAATTGGGTAAAGATGAAAGTAACCCTGAAGGCTTAGTTTGGGCTATAGAGTCATTTTTATCTTACATAGATTCAATTATCAGTTCTGAAGCATATTGGTCGGATACAAGCATACATAAAGGATATTTTAAGAATCATGTTAGAAATAAAAAATATTTCTAAAGAAGGAAGTTGTTCCACGACATGAATTTATTTCAACCTTGGGCATAAAATGATATGTGACACCAGACTGTGGAAAACCTTGTAGTAGCCATCATTTTAGTAGACATGATGTTGGACTATAAGGAAAAGGAAAAAGGTGGTCCTAAGAGAGGTGAGGATTCTCTAGGAGAGAATCAATATGGAAAGAACGAGAAGAAACAAAAAGGAAAGGAAAATCCATTTGGGAATTCTAGCGAGAACAAGGCCACACAAGTAGATGATCCCAAGGAAAAAAGTAAGATTATTTATTTTTGGATTTATGCAAAGGATCACTATGCAAATAATTTTTCAATGAACTGGAAGTTATATGTTGTGTAGCAAGCGAAAAAACCCTCCATTGGTGTTTTTTAATTCTTGAGTATTGTGTTATAAGACAAACACACAATAAGACAAGAGAAAGACTTCACAGGAATTTTGTATGTTCTAGCAGTACTAAATGAAATATCAATCAATGCCATGGTTGATAGTGGTGTGGCCCACAATTTCATGAAGGAAGATGTTGCAAAGTGATTGGGTTGTATCTTGAGACGGTATAGACTTATTTCGGGGAAGTGAACTCAACGATAGAAAAGGTGATTGGTATGTCCAATGGAGTAACATTAAAGATTGGATATTGAATTGGAACTATAAGTTTCACCAGTGTCTCTATTGATGACTTTGAATTTTTTATAAGAAAATAATTCCTAAGGAAGGTGAAGGAAACATCTATGTCTCACTTAGATTGTTTAGTCATCCTTTCAAACCAATATCCAGGTGTCATCCTTACAGTAAGAAATGGGAATGTAGTTTTTTGTGGAATGAATTCTTTAATTATGGTTTCTATAAATAATCAAGTTACTAAGCATCCTTGCAGTATAGAAATTGGAAGTGTTTATCTTGATAATCAATCAAAAAACACATATTTCGTTAAATTTGGAAATATTCTATTACACGGACCTCATCAACATTGATTTTTTTGTAAATCGCCATATTAAATTAAGATGAGATAAACCAGTTAGTGACCAGGAATAGGTCAAACATGGGACTACTAGGTACAATAGTATAAATGGACGATAGGAGTGTGAAATAAAATCTTATAAGAAATCGATTTGAGCTAAATCATCTTAGTGTGTTTAACATCCAAGTGAG
>SNQJ01S0041000.1:60920-73435 GCA_010110895.2 Picea sitchensis
AGAGGATTTGGTCCTTATACAATTACCGACTTGATTAATCCTCAATGGGGATTAATCTAATAATAAGAATAATAATAATGACATGATTAATCCACAATGGGGATTTAATCCAATAACAAAATAATAATAATGCTCTTCGCAGTTACATTATTTCAACATAAATGAGAGAGAAAGAGGAGTTTATGTGTGTTTCAAAGGACGACTCTTCCTTGAGGCATTCCTAATGAAACCCTTGAAGCCAAACCTGCAAGATCTAACAAAATGACATGCATACAATAGAAAATATGGATTATCAAGCTAATAAGATGAAATACTTGCACCCTATCTAGCTAACCAACATATATAGATCTACAAGAATACTCTTTGTAAGATCTACCCAAATAAAATAATTTACCCAAGATCTACCTATGCCATCATAATATCAAACCAAAACAAGATTACCTCATATGTAGCAAGAACAAAAGTACTTGTTTCTCTTCCAAAAATCCTTCAATGTTTCTCCTTTATTATTACTTAAAAAAATGGATCTTGGAGAAATACTTGCTCCAAAACCCTAAGAGCCCAAGAATGGAAGATGGATCAAGAATAGAGAGAGAGAGAGTGGAAAATCAAGTAGCATAACAATAGCTCAAGATATGGTGAGTTGGGAGTGAGGAGAGGGATCTATTTATACATGGAGAGGCAAACTAGGATTTGATCCCAAGGGTAGGGCGCAAACTAGGATTTGATCCCAAGGGTAGGGCGCACCAAGCACAAGAGGAGATCCCAAGGGTAGGGCGCACCATCTAGGGTTTGAGAAGTAGATCTAGAGTGTAGACGAGTGTGGGAATGTTGGGATCGAGCAAGAAGGGTAGTGGGAGGCTAGGGGTACGTGCCAAGTGAGTGGAGAGGGTTAAATAAAAAATAAAAAAATTATTTTAGAATTTTCCAAGTGGGGGGGGTGCGTAACTCCTCAAGGAGGGCGCACCACTTGGGGGAAAGGCAAAGAAAAGGAGGTAATTAATGAGGGAAATGGATAGGGTTTGAGTTGAGGGGAGACGTGGGGGGTGAGGGAAGGCAAACCACAAGTGGAGGGGCCCTCACAACTTAAAAACACAAGATGCCTCGTCTCACTCTCAAGGGGGGCGTAACTTCCCCTAGGGGGCGTCACTTTTTGAGTGGGGTGAGTGGGTGAGGTGTGTGAAAAGATTAAGAAAGGTTGGGATGGGTAGGATTAGGCTAGGATTCATCTCTCTTACCTTTTTCCACCTTTTATCATCCTTTTAACTCATTATTACAAAATTACATTCTTGCAATGTTTGGACTTTAGCAATTAAAATTGTTGTTTTTTACTGACTGACACTCCGGGTGGACAAACCCATAGCAATAAGCATTAAGAGATAAGCAAACCAGATCTAAGCATTAAGAGATAAGTAAACCAGATCTAGTACTTTAGTCTTACACAACATACATGGATCTATTAACTAGACACTAAATGTGATCAAATCGATGCAACAAACTGTGGAACGACTTGATTCTGCTCTCTTCTATAACCTTTTCTTTGCTGGAATTTATCACTACTAGAGAATTAGAGTAGATCTAACACACATAACTCAAAACTGAGATAGATCTATGGCTTTACAAACATAAAGAGCTAAATCGACGCTTCACTAGCCTTAAAATTTTAACAATTTATGCTCTTTCTCTAAGTGCATTGCTGGCTGGTTTATTTTCTGCAATTCAAGTGTTAAATTCAGATCTAGAAAATACTTTACTGCTGTCCTAAACAGACCTGGTGGTTTTATGAGTAAGCCATGGCTCATTTTTCATGTTTCTAGCTTGCTCACATACTCATGTCTCAAATTCACTTGCTGGAATTTAATGTTGTGGTGATAATATTCATGATATAACTTGGCATCAAATTCACAAGCAAATCTCCTAAGGAAAATCACTACTCCATTTCTTTGATCACAAATGGATAATGTGAATGTTATAATGATGATTCTTACTACTTAGCTGATATTTCTTGAACTATTTTCACACAAAATAGTAATCCTAAAGAGTATAACCCACTAGCAACATCACATAATTCTTAAAGATTAATTCTTGTGCAATTTGGTTTCTTTGAAGCACTCAATCTAGCAGCTTCCATTTCAGCCGGATAAGTAAGTATTTAACCCACTGAATAATCACATCTAAAACTTTCTTCACACTGCCAACTCTTTTATGTGATTGATTTTTCATGGTTTGCACTGCTGATAACATTGCTGGTTATTTCTCTAAGGAACATAATCTGTACTTGCAACATCTCATGTGTTCATGAATCTTTTATGTCAATGTCGTCTTTGAGCACTATTTAACATTTCTGTATATATCACAAGTTTAACTCTGCAATCTGGAATTGATTTTACAGTCATATGTATGATTCTTTTGCTGCAATACTACATTGTTAACAGCACTTGCTTATGAATGGTTTACACGCTCTTCGAGTTACAATTCTGGAATTAAGCACTGAAGCACTATCTTATGATTGAAATTCACACTAAGTTGTAACAGTTCATTTTACATTCCCAGCATTATCTTATGAATCATTTATACTTGTTGTCATATCTCAAATCCACGTTTCCTTTCATATTTAGCTGCTGCTAATAATTTGTGGAATTGTGACATTGTGATTACATGCATACTTTGGATTGATCTAATAAATCAATTTTTCACTCATTATATCACACCTCCTTCACATCTTTAAAGGGAAATCTGATCGATTGGATTAATCACATAATTTATCAACCTAAGCTAATACAACTCCCACATTACAACACCTTCGCTAGGTTGACTTTAGGGACACCTCCCTAGGCTAGGAACCCCATGTCCTTAGTCTAACGTGAGAAGCAAGGCCACTAAGGTGACAGTGCATGGCTTGCCTAGTAGTTTCCTCTAAGCTCTCGTGATTTATGGTTAGACTTTCCCACGTGGTGAAAGTTTGAGCAGTAATTTATCAACCTAAGCTAATACAACTCCCACATTACAACACCTTCTCTAGGTTGACTTTAGGGACACCTCCCTAGGCTAGGAACCCCATGTCCTTCGTCTGAAGTGAGAAGCAAGGCCACTAGGGTGACAGTGCGTGGCTTCCCTAGTAGTTTCCTTGCAGAACTCGCTTAAAAACATAATTAAACTGTATTAAATAGGGAAAATTAGTATTTAGGATTGACATGTACTATTACATTGCTTCTTTGACACATAAGTGGTAGCTAAATTTACCATAGCTGTGATACTCCAAAATATGACTCCCGCGTACTCCCAAGTATGGGCCCAAGATTATTACTCAACTCAATATTCTTCAAATTCTCATTGACTTAGTATTGACCAGTGAATACTTGCCATATTCCCGAGTATCAGCACGTATTTCAGAGTATGTCAAGGATCCTGAGTCAGTGCTCACCATACTCATTGGTAAATGTTCCTACAATAAATAATTTAACTATTTTTTTGTTATATTGTTGAATCTGCCAATTGCAAGTAAGTCAACTCACTTTTCGAGCAAAGTCGGAATACAGTAACTATGAAACATACACACTGACATACAAAACTTATTGAACTACAAACATATTAAATTCTCAACAAATAATGAGAAAAAAATTCTAATTTACTAGACTAAAGTGTGCATAAAATCTTGTAATATTGCTTAAATGTTTATGTTGCAATTAATATGAACACTCTAATCTCAAAAACCCAATCAATCACAAACAGAAAAGAAATCTTCCAGTTGTACTTATGAATACATTGCAGTGTAGGTGAGCACAAACAATATTAAATTATGAATACCTTGCATTGTAGCTTGTCAAGATCCTTTGGAGGAGAACCTAAAATCCATTTTAATGAGCTGACATGAAATAAGCGCCTCTTCTTGTCAAGAGAAAAATAATTCCTTGAAACAAATACGGCATTGTTCTCAACATCTTTTGCGACAACATACCTACAACCATTGAAAAACAAAAATTCAATAAGAAACTAAACAAATTTTAAACTACAAAAGAAATCAAACAATGAGACAATAATAAAAATCAAGAGGAAAGAGAGAGAGAAAACCCATCAAGAATGTTTAAGAAATCCTATAAAAAAAATAGTAGCAATGGAAGATGGTATTCACAAACACGCAACAACAATGTCTTGTTAAAGAGTGGGAATATCATAATTCAAACAATTGGTCTCATGGAAAGGTGAAAATCATAACTAAAATCTCTTCCTATAAAAAATTGTTGTGTACTCGCAACAAAGAAAGATAACAAACTAGAGGCTAGAATGTTTTCTGAGAAAGCAATATTTGCTCTAAGGTTGTCATAGAGATAGACCAACACAGCTAGACATTAGGCCAACTTATAGAATCATAGGAAAACCTATAGGAGCCATGTTTTTGTTCTAGGACAACAAGCCATATACAACTAAATGAAACTAACAAGCAAGTAATATAAACAAATGTTCAATGAAAAGTAAGAGAAAATTTTACCCCCCATCCACATATAACTTATGTATTTCTCTTAATCTATTATCTTCTTGGACTTTAATTTCCTCTCATGCATGAGCTATGACATGTGCTTTGGTTCCTTGTATCTTATGCACTATGAATGACAAAGAATCATGGAGCTAGAGAGAAAAGAAAATTAGTTATGTTAATTGTTGCTCAATTGTGAGGTATGTGGTGTGATAGGAGCAAGTTGGTTTTGTACAGGGGAGATTTATCCTTGACACCATGGTTTCAGCATGGGAGGCTATGGAGTGGGCCACGAGACTAGCCAACAATCCCTTGTCCTCAAAATTAACTTTGACAAGAATACTATCGAGTGGACTAGTCTCTCGCTTCAAAGATGCTAACTTGTATGGGTTTTGGGAGCTTCTTCCTTTGTCTCAATCAATAATGCCTTGTCCCCTTCGATCTTATTGCATCAATCCATTCATCAAGGCTTCCCCTTGGCTCCTTATCTATATGTGTTGACGGTGGATGCTCAGGCTATTTGCTGGAGTCTGCTCATATTGTAGGGAAAATTTGAGGCATTCAACTTTTGAATGGTTCTGAGATGGTTAATAACCACTATGTTGATGATTCTCTACTCTTTGAGAGTGTTGAACATGGCTCGATTGATGGAGCCCTTGTTTGCTTGGAAAAGTTTTGCGTTACTTCAAGTTATGTGCTCAGGGACCACAAGACTGACACTTGGCTAGTCAGGTTGGATGTGGCACTGAATTCGATTCTTGCAACTTGGACCCATATACAACCTAGGGTTACTGTGAGGTATTTGGATATGTCCTTTGGGTTGGCCTATTGCCTATAGCCATGTGGGATTGGTGTCCTCAGAGGCTTCAAAACAAACTGCACATCTAGCATCATAAGAACCACCTTTTGTTGAGAAGTTGATTGTTGTTAGACACATTATTTAGGCGTTTCATTTCTATTATGCCTCTTATGCCTCTTGTTGGTTCCCTAGTAGGACCCAATTTCAACGGTTAGAGCAAATTTCGACATCATACCTATGGCTTATGTATGGTCATCAGGTCTTCTATTGATACCTTGGGATGTATGTACTATGCCCAAGGTCAAGGGGGCCTTGGTTTGATTGATGTCAAAAAGGACACTATTCTTTCAAACAAGTGGGTGGTGCGATGTTTGGAGGGTTTCACTCCTTGGTCAAATTTTGTTCTAACATCGAGTGATGTTTTCCCATCATTCTAGTTGGGTCATAGCAACTTTTGGGTTATGTGATATCATCTCTTCTCCCCACTTACTTCAATTTTCCAACTCCTTATTGCAAAGCATATGGTCAGCTTAGAGGGATGTCAAGCTCACAGATTAAGCAAGAAAGGCATTTTCTTTTGGAGAGATTTGGGGGATTCTTCGTCCCATGGCTGGAAGGATTAACACTCTCTTACTCAAGAATATACGTTGACTTCCCCTAACCATCTTTCTCTTATGGAATTGAGGAGCCTTATTCCGAAGTCTAAGTTTTTCAAAATGAGATTGAGATGCCAAGGCCTTTTCCAAGAGATTGGGGTGGGATTTTTTGTTACCTTCTTTCCCAGTATGACTCTCAGTGCCTATATTCGACACTTCATCAACAACATCCATTATCCCTAGTCCCCAATGCAATATGTGTGTCCATTGATGTAGAGGATAGGTGGGTTCATTGACCTTGTTATCCCCTAGCCTAGGGATAACCAAGGAGATCATGTCTCGAGGCCCATGGGTCCTAAACATGGAGTACCGAGAGCAAGATGACTTGAGCATGGCACCAGAGGGCCCCTCTTTTCTTCAATGCAGTCCACTTATCAGTAGCAGCAGTATCCATCCCACCAGCCTAGTCCTGAAGTAGAAATAAGTCTTACTCCATGAGGTAATGAGTCTGAGTATCATGGTATGTGTCACTCTGATTTTTGAAGCACTTGAATATGTTGCATTGAATTCTTCTTCATTTCATGACGTTTGCTTGGAAATTATGCTCTTTGTCTTGTTCATACCTGGAAGGGTGACATGGTGCCCTAGTAAGTTGATCTCCCTTCAGGATGGGTTTCCACTGGGTGGATCTGTGAAAGGTCATTGTCCGTTCCATCCATACTTACCACTTTCCATCTTTATTCCTCTCATCTCCCCTTACCTTTGTTTGGGCATTAGGATTGGCCACGCTAGGAAGGGTTATACCTTGCCTTGTGGGAAGAAGGGGCTAAAGGCCCAGAGAGTAAAAGTAGCTGGCAAGAGTTAAAAGCCAATGTGAAACCTTTGAGATGCTTCGCCCAGGGATTCCCAAGAAAGCAATAAAAAGCTTCTAAGTAAGGAAAGGGTACCCATAAGTTACATAAACACTCAAGGTACTACTTGGTGGATAGCAGGTCTCATCACAAACCGGCCTATTATGACCATGGGCATGTAGCGGTATGAAACTACAACCTATCTGGTCACCAAACCAAGGTATTGGCTCTTGGTGGCATAGCCAAGAGAAAGGGGGTCTCATCACGAGCCATCCTTCTCATCTCCGTGAAATGTTTGTGGATAACACTGTCACCTCTGGTCATCAAGCCAGGATAGTGGCCATCAATTTTCCCTTGAAGCACAAAAGCAAAAGATCAAAAGAACAAAAGCTAAGAATAAAAGGCAATGAATGGGCTAGGAAACAATTGCATTTATGACAAGGTGCAGCTCGCCCTCTACAAAGGCACCCACATGTAAGATTTACATTTCCCTGTTATTACTGCACCCCATGCCCAAACACTTACCCCATGCCACCTCATACACCTACATGACTTGGATTGGATCCCACCAGGGAAACACCCCAAACTTAGGGGAGGTTAGCCCAATAGGACACCCTGAGACCTTCTCCAAACCTAACTTGTCAAATTGCATAACGTCTTTGACCATTTGTCTGGGTTAAGGGGGGTTTGATGCACATGTTTGGGTAATTTAATTATTGGATGTGATTTACATGCTATGATCCTTGTGACTTATGAACCCCTGGAGGGCGTACTTCTTGTTGTTGCAGGACCTTTCTCGGTGGGAAGGTACACGTGAGGGAATGATTAGCTCGGACCTTCATGAGGGCTTAAAATCCCACAGATGGATGTTGCAACCCCAGCTAGGGGTAAGAAGAAACTAAAGATTTGCACCAGGAAAAAGAAGGACTTTGCCTTTGGAGGCACCCAGGGGGATCTTGCTCTTCAACATGGACGTTGGCCCTAGAAGGCCCATGACGTCGCCATCATGACCCTGGACGTCATCCAGCGCTAGGGTTTCCGTTTTGGAGCCATTTATGACCCTAGTGGCACGTGTGGGCTTCATCAAGGGCCTTTGGAGGCCAAGCACCCTACCTTTCAGGCCCAACATTCCACTTTAGGGCCTCAACATCACCCTAGAAGGGCATGACATCACCCTTGGAGATGTTTTTAGATGATAATTAATTTTATTTATGTCAAATTTGGATTTTAATGCAAATTGGCCAGGTCGGCCTTTATTTTGACCTAAAATTAATTAAGGGTCAAAGTTTTGTATAAATAGAGATAAAGTACTCTCATTTTGACATAACAACTCCTCACACAAGAGGAAGTAGTCTGAAATTTGCACCCTATTTGGGATTTCTTGGCTGAAATAGTGAGGCACACTTGTCTTGGAGGCTAAATTTTGCAACTTGGATCATTTTTTGGTGAAGTTACTTGGTAATCTAGGGTTTTATTACTTGCTTATTCTTGGTGAAGTAAGTAAATATGCAATTGTCATTTCATTTTGAATGGTTATGGCATATTTTCTTATTTAGGTTAAAGATTATGAAATTGCTTGCTTGACAAACCCTAGGAGTAAAGGACTTAAAGTGCTACTTCTTTGCTCTTCATTTGCTAGACTTTACTAAAGTGATCTGATCTAGACAAACTTCTAAAGCCCTAAAATGCTAGCACTATAGAAGCCATTGTCTTGTTGTTGTTCCTCTTAATATCTTTCAAAAGTCTAAGGAGGAAGGCACTAGGGCCTAGAAGTGCCTACTCTCTAGTAGCTCACCTCCCTAAAGTTTAGATCCTATAAGACTTAAGATACTACTCTTCTAAGAAACATTCTTCACTTAGACAAGTATAATCATTGCTGTTACTATTAGTACTTCCAAGTGAAAGCTGCCACCTATTGACTCCATTACCTCAATAAAGGCACTAGTCTTCACCTCTTTCCTCTTTGAGAAATCATCAAACTTCAAACTCAGCTTCTACTTACTACCCTACTAACCTAACTCAACTTACTAATCTAGTTTAGAATTACTAATCCTAACTTGTTGCTGTTATTATCATGATTCATTTTTGCAGCCATCCTTAGCAGCTTATTAAAGTTTATTGCTGGTCAAATATTTCTAGAACTTGCATGTGACCAAGAGTTATCATTTGAAACTTCAAATATATTATTTTATTGTCTATACAAGTGCACTTTCTGGAATATATTGCAGCTGTTATCATTTATTTATTTCTATTATCTACTTGTCATTTGCTGCATACATTGACTGCCAGCATTTATTTTCATGAACTTAATGTCTTATTGAAGCACTAACATCATTTGGTACTTGAGACTGCCATATTTTCGCTTGTTGTCTTGTTCTGGGCAGGAACACTTCATCTATTACATTTCTTTCATCTCTTAAGACATAAAGACCTTTTTGAGTGACCAATGAGAGGGGGGTATTTTTGCATCCTTGTTTTAGTTTCATCAAACCTTTAGGTCACTAGGGACGTCTCCCTTGGGGTAATTTTAGCATACTCCTAAACAGAAAGGGGTTTCCTATTAAGGTAACAGTGATAGGTCACCCCTTTGTTACGCCAATCTTGTCCCACTTGCCTTGGGCTTTGGGCAAGTACAGATTGTGCGACAACAAACCTCACATTGTGTGGTCTATTCATTTTTCTTATACATTGAGGGTCTTGGCTTGGTTGGTAATGTATCAAGGGATTCCCTCTAGAGCTTGATTGGCCAAGAGTGGGCTTTCAAATGGATTAAGTTAGGTTTGTAACCACTCGGAGACTATGAAGCATATTTTTTGGGAGTGATCATTTGCCAAGCAATGTTGGAGTTATGTTGAGGATCAATGTTCATCTCTTCTCAGGACAGGTTACATTGGCATGTGATAGTGTTTGGAGATGGTCATTTGCTTGTTCATTCTTCTTTCTTGAAGATATGGCACTGCTTGTGGATTTTAGCTTTATTCATCCTTTGGAAATTCAGGTATAAGTTTGTCTTTGGGAGTGAGCCCAGCACAATATCTATATTTCGCTCTCTGTGTCAGAATGAGATAAGCCATCAACTCCTTGCTAAGGGTGCTTTGTTGATCATGGATGCCCAATCTCTTGAACCCACATCTTATTCTGATTTTATTTCCAATCTAGTTGCCCTATGGAAGAGGTTATGATGTCCATTGTATATACACTTTTTGCATTCTTGTTTGAAAATATGAGACATTTTTCAAAAATAAAATGTCCACTAATAATCAAAAGAAGTCAATTGGACTTGAAAACACAACAAATAAATAGAAAGATGAGTGCTTACAGCATATACTGTTGATGTTTTGTAGCATCGGGAGGTATTCCCACATTGGCCTTGGTGTCGAGCATGTGGCAATCTTTGTTGGAACTCACATTGCATTTTTCGTTTTGTGAAAAACCTTTGTATATTGAGTTGGGGCTTGGTTGGGGCTTCACACCCACATGGAAGAATAAACAATTCTAATTTAACGTTGAGTTTAGAAGGGGTTCCTAAACTCACTCATTAGACTCCCATAAAAGGAGGCAATGTGAGGAGACACTTATCACATCTCATTGTGACATTATGGATTTGGCATAACTGAGTGAGCACTAGTGCCAATGAGATTGGAAGGCAAAATTTCAGTAAGGAAATTCTTCACTTTGGCAAATCTGCCCTAGGGTTTTTGTTCTTCTTTTCTGAATTTTTCAGCCAAGAGAGAGAGGTCGCACGTGTGAGAGGAGCAACAGAAGCAGGTCGTATAGTGCGTACATGTGATGTCAAAAGTCCATACAGTTGGTACATGTGACATCAGCGGGTCGTACAGTTTGTACAGGTGACGTCAGCAGTCGTAAAACTGATGCCAGCAGGTCATACAATGAAACTACAGGGTGATGTCAGCTAGGGATTGCAGCAGGTTTGCATGTTGGAAGTTTTTCTAAGATTTTTGTTTAATTGGTAATTTGTCGGGAGGATTGTTTTTGTCCTCAGAATTCTCAAATCTGAAAAGTTTTACAGAACAGAATTTGTGACTCTTGTGCATGGGGATGTTTTCTCTCTGATCTTTGTGCTTCCGCTATATTTTTCTGTCACAAATTCACTGTAAAATTATTCAGTGATAACATCCTTAGTTAATTGTTTGAGGTCACTTGGAAGTAATTTTCAGATCTGAAATTGAATGCATTGAATTGCCTTGAAAATTTCACATGGTATCAGAGCATAGGCTCTAAAGAGGGAGTCATCTCTTGAGACATAGTTGCTGCAGAGTTTTTGTTGCTGCAAATTTGTGTGGCTGCAGATTTTTGTTGCTACAAATTTTTTTGTTCTGGGCAGGTCAAAATGGTGAGCACTCTTAGAGTGGAGGACAGGTTGGAGGGGGGCACGATTTCGAAGCATTTGCTATAGTTACATAAGACTACAAAGAAGGGCAAAGCCATCTTCCTGAAGAATATGTTGCTTTCAATCACAACAAATGAGAATGCATTATTGTAGGAGCATTTACTCAAGATCATGGATATCAGAGAACAATTGTCAACCATTGGTTGGAAAATGGAAGAGAAGAACATGGTGCTAATCATGCTAAAAATCTTACCACGTATATATGAGCACTTTATGGAGACCCTGTTAGATTTAGGGTAAATTTGCAGAACAACAATCTCTTTTAAAATTCAATACTCAAGGTAACTAGATCTGTAACTCAATCATAGATAGACCACATGAAAAGTAGACAGCAGCAACTTAAGAGAAGAACAACTCAGATCACATGTGAATATAACTCAGATCTAAAGCAGTAATGAACAGCTCTGAATACAACAGCAGATCAAAATGATTAAACCAACAATCTCAGATCTAAAACTCTGCTTAATCAGTTTACAATGAGCATGTCTTTTAGATCTATATACTACTTGCTATATTAATCAATTCTGTGATCCGATCAGATCTAAAACAAAGAGAGACAAGTAGGAAGCATACCTGGTACAGCAACCTACCTCAGAAGACAGCACTGTAACCACAATAGATATAGGTCCTGCTGTTATGCTCAGACAAAGGTTCAGTTCATGGATCAAGTGGATCTCTTATGCCAAAGATTTAAGGAACTTTCTTGCCACCAGGTCCAGAAGCCAAAGGGATAAAACACAATAGAACAGAACCCAAACCCTCACAACAAAAAACCCCTACCCAAGAAAACTTCAGATCTGAACACACTAGACTGTGTGTAAACCCTTGTCACATCAGTGATGTAGAAAGAGCAGTTTAGAAGCTTTACCAAATAGTAACCCTACAGAACTACCCTAGCTAGAGGGCAGCACAGTAGACATAGGATAGGGTTACCAACACACTGCTATCACACTGAAAAAACAGCCAACGAAGACAAGGGAAGATGCACTTATACAGCAGATCTGAAGAGGGCCTGCACCTATACCCAAACAGCAATCACAGCGGCAGTTTAAAACCCCCATACACAGCAGCTAGGACAACATTCCCAGCAAGAAGAACGCTGCAGCCAACAGGGAGAAGACGTGGTACCTAGCAGAGAGGTCACAGCAGCCAGCAGAAGGGGTGTGGCACCCAGCAGAGAAGTCACGGCATGCACACAGGGTATAGGCAGCTACACATACAGAAACCAGACCACACGGTATAACCCCACAGCAAAGGAGACAGCAATCAAAGTACTCACGGCAGCTACAGCAAGGAATAGGCAGCAGCTAGGACACCCACGGCAGTCACAGCAGGCTGCGGCTAACCCTCAAGAGGACACTCCCACAGCAGAGAGGACGCGGCA
>SNQJ01S0041000.1:93688-116811 GCA_010110895.2 Picea sitchensis
ATATATATATATGCGGTGTTTCCCCTGACATTTCCATTTTTGGAGGGTCATGTTTCTTGACGTCCCTATTTCGGAAACTTCCAGATGTTTCCTCGTTTCATGCAACTTAGTGCAAGAGTAGTTTTGAGAGTTCTTCAGGATGTTATATATATAACACATTATCTTGTAAGATAAAATAATGATACACATAAATGACATTTTAGAAGGAAAACCATGTTTGTATTAACATGAAAGGACATGTGGCACACAATTATAGGAATAATGCCTTGCATGAGGACACTTGGATACAACCATGGAATAAGAGCATTGGACTAACATCTTGTTAGAATGTGCACCATCCTAGAGGATAGACATTAAACCCTAGGAGAATCATTCCTCAAGAGCATTTCATCATAGGGATTGGATAATCCCTAGTATGACACTTGTACATCCTTGTATTGTAGAGAGCAATGCTATCAAAACCAAACCGATCAACCCCAAAAATGTTAACCGGTGGACATTGAAGTACATAAAGGGATTGATGCTCTTGATTAAATGTCAGTTCCATACCCTCATACATGATAGGATCCAGTGGAAACATTGTAATCCTGCCAATCTTGAAACCTGAAAACCATTAAATCTGCTGAATTTTGAATGGGACCTAAAATTCTACTTTCTCCATATGAAGTCCAATGAAGTTGGAACCACTCCCAAACATCCTGAAACAGTTAATGGTAATGTTGAAAATTTAAGTAAAAGGATGAGAATGAAAGACAAAGGAGAATGTCAATACTAGGGTGGGTGAAATGGTGATGATATTTGGACAGATTTAAAATGTTTATTAGTGGTTAATGAGGAGATTTTTTGCCACCTAAGCGACCCACGGCCCCCTTGGCCACTTGGACAAGCCCGCAAACAAGAAAAAATCTGTCGAAACCACTGTCGTACGGGCCAAAACGTCGTCAGCCATACCGTACGATATTTCCAAATCAAGAAACATCGTATGGTACGTTTCGACGAAGTTTCGTACCCATTTCGACATGTTTCGACAAAGCTTCCTGCCCATTTCAACATGTTTCGAGTACTGGTACAGCACCCAGGGGATCATTTCTTACAACATAGCTCCTGCACAATTATCGAGGGCACACTATTTCCTCAAAAAAATTGTGATGTGATCAAGGCACACTCTTCAAGGAGCTCTCCACTAGGATGTTTATTATAATTTGTTGCCACATTGGTTGAGGAATATAGTTTTTTAATGAGGGCATCCTATATCTAAGAGGTTCCATGAAAACCCTAACTACTATTCACACATTCTCCAAGGTCACACCACCTCTTGATGCACTTTATTTAATTGGTCAAAAGGTTAAATATGGAAAATGCCCTTCTTGTTAGCATGACACTTGGCACTTATAGACTCTCTTTCACACATGACACTTGGCACTTATAGACTCTCTTTCACACATAACACAAGAGGAGAAAAAGAGTGTTCCCTTATAAATATCTAGAACAGCTCTCTTATCAAAGAATAACCACTTCTAAAGAGGAGCGCTTAGTTTAGATATAACATGTGGCATATTAACATGGTCAAAACCCTAACGCGCTAGGGTTTCTAAAGGGTTTTATAAATATTTTATTCCTAAGGTTGTTATGAGAAAAGGCTATAAAAGGATGGCATTCCCTCACTTGCAAAGTGTGATTTCATCTTGGAGAAATAAGCTACAAGTGGCTGAGCATTGAGGATATATGGACCAGATTTGAAGCTGTGATTTATGATCTTTGGGGCTGTTATGTTGCATGAAAAGCTGCTGTTCTGTACTTGTGTCTTCATTCTTAGCTGGGCTGTAATTTTGCCATTTACGGTGGATTTGACCAGTGCAAGAAAGGCTGAAATGAGAAACCTGTTTGTCCTCTTTTAGCTTTATGATATCAGATCTGGTTATGTAATGTATGGGGGCTGTTATCCAATAGAAGGCTGTCACTTTGCTTCATACATTCAGTTTTGACATTATATATTGATGCAAGTATTTAATGGTTGTGTTTGCATATCAGTTTTGGCATTTGTACTTGGCTGAAAGTGCAGTTACAGATCTGTTGTAGCTGGTAAATAATGTTGTTCTTGCATGTTTTCTGGGGCAGTGTGCTTCATGATCAAGTTCCAAATACTTAGCATTATTCACAACTACATAGCCCTTGGATAAGGCACTTGTCTACTTGAAATCACCACTAATACACATTTAACAATCATAAATTTCTGATCTGTCAAATCTGGAAATAGTTATTTGGTTTGACAGATTTGACAAATCTTACAAGGGAATTCACCCCTTGTGCCAAAGGAGAGCCAGCCTACAGTGAGGAGGACAACCACCAAGGTGATAGTGGGTGGTGACCTCAAGTTCTTCTACAGTTTGTACTTGGACAATTGAACTTATCTTTTGTGCAGATCTTGGAGCTAACATGGTCAATCAGACAAAGCTGAACCCTAACTCTAGCTTTATACATCTTGACTGTTGAAGCCCTTGTCTATTCATTGTATTGTAAAGTCGACCTAGGAGTGATTCACAAGACTCCTCTCCCTAAACTTGATGTTGGGCAACTAGTTAATGGGCATCTTGTTGATGATTCCTTCTTAACAATTCTTGAGAACCAAAATTCTTGTGTTAACACCATGGAATGCCTGGACACTTTTTGTGTGGCCTAAGGATCAAATATTTAATGGGCCAAGATGCAGTATTACACAGAGAGCCAACAATGTATCCCAGATTGGTTTGCCTCACAAAACTGGTCCTGGATGTAGTCAAGAAAGATTTTTAAATATATCGGCATCCCTTATGTCTTCCACACTTCCCCTCAAGACCTCTGGGAGGTTGTAGTGTAGAGGGTAGAAAAAAATTGATAAGTGGATTACCAAACCCTTAGCCTACGCAGAAAAATTCCAAAATTACACTGAAATATTGGCTGAAACTCACATGTACTATTCTCCTTGTTGGGCCCCCTAAACAGTGGCCTATTCAGAGTTTGATAAGGCGAAAAAAATCTCCATGGGCCAACACTAACAAGAGTAAGGGGTTTCACAGAATTAACTGGGAGCTCAATTGCACCTTGCAAGAATTTGGAGGCATTGGCTCTCCTGGACTGAGCTCAACCGAAAGTTTAACCTAGCTAACATAGACAAATTTATATTGAAACACATTCAAGGCCTCATCCCCAATGAGCTAATGCATAGGCTTGGCCTCCCAGCACTTTAGTCTTGGTGGTGAAACTGGCAATGGGGAAAGGCCACAACCTTTGTAAAATACAAGTCGGCTATGGGCTATAAGTGGCTTTGCTCCAAAGCATTCCTCAAAGGCCAATTGAACAAATTGTGGTAGTTGAAGTCTCAATGTAAGATTTGGTTATTTCAACTTCGCAATATCTGGAAACTAGTGTTTGAATGCAAGAAGAAGTCTTTACATTATGTTTACTTATGGATAACCTCCTAATAGATAAGATATCATCATCTCTGGGTGTATAGGACCTGCATGGCCCATAGCATGGGCACGCCGAAACCCTTAAGCATCTGTACTCGTTTTGCTCTCTAGCCAAGTCTGCCTGGGGATGGGCCAAGTTGTTCTGTTGACAATACTTCCTACCTCCCTCACCTTAAGTGCTGCCTTATAACACAATCGACTATCTAGGGACTTTGAGTTCCACTCTGCTTGGATGCTTATTATAGCTGAAATTATTTTTGAATTCGGAAGCGATGCAATGATGTTATTTTTAATTATGTTGTCCCATCACAGGGATTTTCATGGTATTGTTGCACTGTAATGGGTATCAACCTGTCCTTGCAGATATCTTGCAAGGGAAAGAAGGTGAAGATAGAGATGGAAGTTGGAACACCTCCAAGCATCATCTAGGTTATTGGGTAGGGCCCCCTATACTATAAACAAAAAGCCACCTAGCTCTTCTAGGACTACCTCAACAGGATCTAACAAAGGGGACAGTAGGCCCCACCATCAAGCCAGCAAACGGTGTCGCAAGCCCAGGAAGAAATGGCCACCAGCCCTGCCACATAATGACAAGCATTTTCCATCCCTGACCTAAGCCATTTCTGACAGGCCTAAGCCCTTAGAGCCTCCCACATTTTCCAGCATTTTTTCAAAGAGTGATTATGCTCGTGACAACTCACATGGATGTAAATCCCAACATCTACATGAATCATTACCATTCCTTCAACGAGTATATGAATTTTGTGTGTAGGCACTGTTAGAGTGGTAACACTAAATAGTGTTTTCAGGAGTACAAATGTGTATAATAAAGGTAACGTGTAGATCAAGTGACCTACTATTCATTAATAAAAAGCCATTACAATTAAGTGATGGTGGATACGACAATTCAATAACAACATTGCCTAATGTATGAATAAAAAATGTTATACCATATTGTATCCATGACCCATGTCTTAATAAATAATATTTGTTCTTATATATCTATCTCATGTTATAACTGTGCATATTTAAAATACCAATAATGCTATTAGAGGGGACAACCATAGACTTTGTGCATAAAAACAAAGGTCCAAGTAGAGAAGTCAATAGTCATAAGGAGAGAAAACAAAACAAGGCAAGTAACAAAATTAATTTCATAAAGTTTGGAACTTAGGAGAAATTATTAGCAACATTTTAAAAGCAATTGAAAATTTATGAGCATGAAAGAATAATAGAAAGGTAAGAGAACCACAAAATAAAAAATAGAAGAAGATATTCGATGGGCTACAAAGACGTGCCAATGTGAAAAGTTAAAACACCCAGGAATAGATGCCAACGTAATGTGCAAACGTAGATGACCTAGACCCCAAAAAATGCAGAGAAAACATGCAACAAATAGACACATGTGCAATAGAAAAAAATGTGCAGAATAAAAAGTGTTTTTTACAATCCCACGAGGCACACAAAATCCTATCATAGATAGAGAGGCAATTTGCTTGTGAGAGACTATTTTTTTCCAACATGAGATACCCATCACAACAAAAAACATTGTGCCCTGCTCGTGCAATGTGAGAAGGCAAAATTATAGAGATAGAGTGGTCAACATCCAAAAAACAAAGGTATTTTTAAGTTGCTTATTTTTTAAGAGATTTCACAAATTACTCTAGAGCATTTTTATTGAAATGGAAGCCCCCCTCTTGAGAAATTTAACAATCCTAACTTCCACACATCAAAGGTAAAAACCTAAGCATATTTAATGCATAGACCTGTTTGGGGGGTGGTCACTGGCACTGAACCCAAACCCATGCAACGAGGTAAAATCTTAGAATAGTGAAACAAGGATGATATAGAGACACCCATTATAGGTCTTGCCAGATGACTTTGAATTGTGCCACCTTGACATATCAAAAGATTCAAAAAAATGGGATGAATTAAATGTACTCTTTTGGTCAAAGGTGATGACTGCCAAATTCTCCTTGAAACAATAAACGTTTAGGTTCAAAATGGCTACAGTAACTATGTCAAGTCGGACAAATGACCTAAAATCCCTGGTAGAACATTTAGTCTTTCCCTTGAATTATATCAATGTAGCATTCACACTCAATCAATTGCCTTTGCAATTCTTGGTGAATATGATATATTCTCTAATGCCTTAGAAAAAAGTGAGAGGAGGAAAATGCCTTCTTGTTAAATGCAAAACAAGCAAGAAAGCAAGTAGACCAAAGCCAACCCCCGTATTCTCTTAAAGGACTAACAAAATTTTGATGGGTTGTATCTAGTGATCAAGTTTGATGGCCCCCACATCAGTGTCAGTTTATCATGATAAGGTGGAGTTGGGCGGCAGAATCCCATTTGAAAATTTGATGGGCATCAAAGAATAATAGAAAGGTGAGAGAAAGGTGAGAGAACCACAAAATAAAAGAGGTTGGAATAAAATAATCGGTGGGCTACAAAGACATGCCAACATGCAAACACCCAGGAATAGATGCCCATGCAATGTGCAAACGCAGATGACCTAGACACCAACAAACATAGATAAAACATGCAACAAATAGACATGTGAGCAACAGAGATAAATATGTGCAGAATCGAAACTGTTTTTTACAATCCCATGAGGCACACAAAATCCTAACATAGATAGAGAAAGACAATTTGCTTGTGAGAGACTATATTTTTCCAACACGAGATACTCGTAACGATAAAAAAGATCGTGACCTGGTCATGCAATGTGAGAAAGAAAAATTATAGAGATAGAGATGTTTCTAACCAAGACACATGATAAACATCCAAAAAACAACGGTATTTTAAGTTGCTTATTTTTAAGAGATTTAGCAAATTACTTGGAAGTGCTTCTATTGAAATAGAAGCCCCTCTTGAGAAATTTAACAATCCTAACTTCCATAATTGAAGGTGAAACCCTATGCATATTTAATGCAAAAACCTCTTTGGGGGATGGGCACTGGCACTGATGAACCCAAACCCACGCAACAAGGAAAAATCTTAGAATGGAGAAACAGGAATGGTATAGCTACATCCATTATAGGTCTTGCTAGATGACTTTGAATTGTGCCACCTTGACATATCAAAAAATTCAAAAAGAAATTTGGTATGAATTAAATGTACACTTTGGGTCAAAGGTGATGAATCCCAAATTCTCCTTGAAAAAACAAATATTTAGAGTCAAAATAGCTCGAGTAACTATGTCGAGTCATACAAATGACCTAAAATCCCTGATATAACACTTGGTCTTTCCCTTGAATTATATCAATGTGGCATTCACACTCAATCAATTGCCTTTGCAATTCTTGGTGAATATGATATCTTCTCTAATGCCTTAAGAAGAGTTTGAGAGCTGAAAATGCCTTTTTGCTAAATGAAAAACGAGCAAGAAAGCAGGTGGACCAAAGCCCACCCCCATGTTCTCCTAAAGGACTAACAAAATTTTGATGGGTTGTATTCTAGTGATCAAGTTTGATGGCCCCACATCAATGTCGGTTTATCATGCTAAGGTGGAGTTGTGGTTGGAGGCTCCCAACGAATCCAGACAAAAAAATTTACATGTACCAAAAAAACAAAGGAGAAGAACAAAGGTGCTATTAAAGTGGAAAACGGTCAAAAACCAAGTCACAAGACCTAAAATTGTTAATTAAGAGACTCAAATCTCCTCAAATAAAACGCTAAAAAAGAAAGGAACGATATTGCTATTGATAAGGCTAACAACCAAGATGGTGACAAAACTAAGGATGATGATATCTTATTTTGAGTGGTTGGGTTTCCAATATAGGGGGAATAGTGGAAGGCTTGTGAAACATGGACAATTATCTAATGGAATTCAATTCCAAAATCTTACCTTTACAATGGTGACAAGAACTTGATGGAGCACCTATAGAAGTTTCAAATCTGTGAGAGGAAAGCAGCAACGAATAATCCAAATTTTGAAAGTCACTCTGATGTTTTTATAAACACCTTTATAAATAATCTTTTCAGCAAAATTTTGATCTTTGGTTTTTATATTTGGGGTTAAAAAAAAGGTGGTATTTCATGTTAGGGAGTAGCGATGCTAAAGTGATAACGTTCAGTAGAGTGTTGTTAGGAATCCCAATGTGTGTAATAGAGGTCACATGTATGTCAAGTGGACCAACTATAGGTTAATAAAGTGACAATAGAATTAATTGATGGTAGTTAGGACAATTAGGTAGAAAAACTATCGAATGTATGAATAAAAAGCATTCTATCACATTTATCAATGACTCCTTTTTTAAATAAATAATGCATTCTCATTATGTCTCTCTCATGTTATCATATATATTTAAAATACCAACAAGAACATGACTCATACCTTTGTCAAAAACGCCTATCTTCGTCTCTAGCACCAATCTCATCAAGACTTCTTTGTTCAGAATCAGCTTTGTTTTGTGAAACCTTAGGATTGCTTTGTTTAGCACCAACACTTCTCCATTCAACTGATATGAACTCTCACCTTCTTTAATAACCATCACCCATATACATTAGTCACATGTTTTCAAGTCGTTGTCCTTTAAAGCCCAAATTATGTAACTTGGAGCCAGTAACATCAGTGAGCTTCTCAAAGAAACCAAAGTCATCAACTTGCATTTGTAGTTGAACAAACATGTCATTTTTGTGACATCTTTGGGGCATCAATAATTATAACTTCATTTCTCATCGTTTGAGCATCAAAAGACTCAACATCATCATTGGGATCACAAGCTAAAAATACATCAATTGTCATTGTTTGGGAATCACAAGACAAATGCTTCTTTTCAATTCCTCAATCTCAGTCATAAGTAAATGAATTTGTTCCCTTCATTTTTCAACATGCACGAGAAAACTAATATTTTCAATTTTTTGCAACAATAATTGCTTCATATCGTCATGGAGTCTAGCAATCATACTCTCTTTTGAAGTCATTTCTTGCTTGCATTGTTAATTTAACTTCTCCATATCCACCAATGAGTTGAAAATTCATTTTCCTTCATCAGACACGCACTAACAACAAGAACTAGTTGATTTGGCAAATCATCATTTACCTTCTTCAATCCCTAATATCACCTGACAATGTCAAATATGTATCCTTCAACATACACCTTGGATCAATCAACCTCTAATTTACCCCATCCAATCATTCACATTTATAATCCTTTTCATCAAGAAGTTCTTGCAGAAGACTCATTATGTTCTCAATTTGGTAATTTATTCTAGGAGTTTATCAATTTCTACTCCGAATGAAATTTTCCCATTAGCTAGTATCATGTTCCCCTATGCATCCAAAGTCAATCCAAGATATAGACACCAAGAAGAGGGATAGAGTTTCCTGAGAACAGCATCAACATAATACTCTGACTCGTTGTCTAATCACCAACAACTTCTCTACTACCAAGACTTCTTCAACCTTGGATGCTAGTAGAGCTTCCACCCTGGCTCCCACCTTGAGCTTCAACCTCTTCTACCACCCCCAATGGGAATATCCAGAGGCCACTGTGGATCACTCCACAAGGATACATTGATCTAGGACTTTCTCCCAAGGACATTATCATCTCAAGGTAGGCATTGCTCTAGGTTTTCTTATGTATTTTTGGAAGATGGCTTTTGTGACGGGATACTCATCACTAGATAATATCAGTTTCTACATTTAAGCATGGACTATGTAAAACTACTACACATTGTTATATGTTTACTTTCATTTAAAATTTGATTATTTTCTTTTGCTTCCTAACTTGTGGAAGCATTATGCACTCCTTTCGGAAATTATACATGACATATTTAATGATTTGATTAATTGCATTTTGGTCATTTATGTGTATAAATATTGATATTTTCTCTTTCAAAGATCACAAGGATGATGCAGGACCAAAAAAGTGTTTCTAACAAATGACTAGTTGCCACACAAATGACTAGATGCCATTTTAGATTGTTTAGTAGAAAAAATGCCTTAAACTTGCTGATTTGTATCAAAAAGTTATCATAAAATTGTAACAGATATAAAATAGAAGTTAAGAAGCTAATATTTTGGCTAGAAAATCAATCAATATAATTATGTCAACTACATATGTTTCAAATGAAATGGACAAATGTGATGCAATATAATAAGATGATTCAAATCATACCATGACTTCAAAAATCATTCAAATTTAAGACAAACATACAAATATACTTAAAAAACACCAAAATATTTTCATACCATTTGCTTTAAGTTGTGACAACGGATCTACAAGTTCCTCCTCGTCACGAGTAGCTTCTACTAATAAAGCCTCATCTTTTGTTCTTTTTTCGCTTCCTTATAGGGCAAAAAGAACAAAAGTTTAGGTGACAGAACAAATCAACCAATTTGCATCTTAACCTCTGCATCATCCTCGCAAGCAACAAAATCTGTTTTAACAAGTTTGATGGGATAGTAAAATGTTGAAATGTTAGCAATACATGCAACTCATCAAGTAGTAAGAATAACAAACAAACAAGTCAATCAGAGTGCGGACAACGGGTTACCAAGTGTGACTTCATCACAAAAACCTGAGTTTAATCCCGTGAAGAACATGTTGTCATGCTAATGCAGTTACTCGTGCTAATTAGTTCTATCCATGGGGGACATTCCCAAATGTTCTTGTAAAAAATTAAAAAACAAACAATTTATAAAAAAGGATATCAGAACATGAAAGCTATTCAAAATAGCAACTGCCAATAGTCCAAGAAGAGATGGATGACAGGGTTATTTTCAAATAGAGAACAAATTCAATATCATTCACATCATTGGATGACCCAAGATAATTTATGGGGCAAAATAAAATCAGCATCCATCGTAAAAACAAAGGAAAAAACTTAGCACATTTAACATAGATAACTACTCTATGTCAAGCAGAAAGTGGTAAAATGATTGAATTAAAGCACTTCAAGTGCTCAGACTCGGGTTCAAAACCCACTGAAGCCATATTATAATGTTAATGTTACCAACAGAATTAACTACTACATCCAAAAATAGGTGGAAATCTTGGTGACCTTGCCACCATCCTATCAAATTTGAGCTCTTCCCCCTTCAAATTCAACTCTCATTGGTTGACATATGAGGACTACAGAGTCGTGATTTCTGAGAATTGGAGAACCTACTCTAAGGCCAAGGACAACCCAACAATGATCTGCCTACAAAAAAATCTCATTAGGGCAGAGGCATTCACAAAGGCTTAGGCAGACACAATTCTCAATCAAGAAATTTGAGGACAATGGAAGGGCAGATAACTTCCACGATAAAACCTATGTGGAAGCAAACTCCAATGAGGAGGTCACCTAGGAACTTGACAATATAGAAAAAGAAAAAGCAAGGTTACTTGCTTGGCAGGAAGCCAAATGCCAGCTGAAGAGTAAAGCTCTGTGGCTCTCTAAGGGTGATAACAACAGAAAGTTTATCCATAGACAAGCCCAAGAGAGGAAGGCATACAATTCTATTTGGAAAAACAATGGATCACTCAAGCAGGGATTGTTTGGAATTTGTCCAATAGCCTAAGTTGCAGTACACATAAGGAAGTCTACACAAATCCCCCACGGGAAAATATTAGGGACATTATGGCATCAAGCTCCTTCAATGGATGGATAGATTGAGGAGCAAGGCTAGGCTCTGATGGGACTAATTTTGATGTATGAGCTTCAATATGTTCTAAAATATCTACAACAGGGTAAGTCACCAGGTCCAAATGGATGGACAGTTGAATTCTTCACAGGATTTTGAGATATCATTGCAAAGGATCTGTTGGCAACTGTCAAGGTATCTAAGGCATTAGGTAAGATTCAACCCCCCCTTTCCATGCCACTATCATCACAAATATACCACAAGAAGAGGATCCCGTGGGTTTTGATTAGTATTGGCCAATATCATTGTGCACATGTCTACAAAATTATTTCAAAAACAATCTCAAGTCGTCTAAAACCCCACCTATCCATGCACATAGGGCAAGAACAATTTGGATCCCTCGACAATCAGAATATCCATGATGCTATAGGGGTTACCCAAGAAGCCCTTCAAACCATAAAAATAAAATCCAGGCAGGCTTTTGTGATAAAATTGAACCTCTCCAAAGCCTTCAACAAGGTGAACTGGCTCTTCCTCCACCTCATCCTCATGCAGGTTGGTTTCACTAATCCTTTTATCAACTGGATCGAAGGTTGTTTTCAATCGATCTCTTCTGTTGTCTTGATTAATGGATCTACATCTTTATTCCTTACCACCCAAGGCCTTCGTCAAGGTTGTCCCCTCTCCCCCCTTCTCTTTCTAATCATTATTGAAGCTTTAAGCTGACACATCGATCACGAAATCCTTTCAAGGCCTCTAAGAGCTGTAAAGATATCAAGCCAGTTATCCATATCCCACATCCTGTGTGTTGATGATGTCTTTCTTTTTGGAAATGCAATGGTCCAAGAAGTAAAATGTCTGGATCTGATCCTGAAGCTATTTGCATCATCCACTGGTATGGAAATAAACCCCCAAAAATCTTCTATCTTTTTCTTCCATGCGCCTCGAGTCACTAGAATCGTGTCCTAAAGTTTCTCCTGTTTTTAGTTGGTTCAATAGATAAATGTTTCAGATATTTGGGTCTCATGCTAAAAACAAATGATTACCACTTTAAGGATTGGGTATGGTTCTTTGCTAAGCTAAAGAAAAGAATGGGTCTATTGTGCAACCGGTGGATCTCAAGAGTAGGGAGCTTAAACCTTATAAAGAGTGTCTTTGAAGCCATCCCTGTCTACTTGCTCTCTCTAGCTTATGTTCCCAAAATGATGCTACACTAACTTTGGTCAAGGAAGGAAAAGACTAGGAGTGTCCCATTGGTAAAATGGGAAATCATCTCTCAACCAAAGTCCATGGGGGGCTATGGTTTAAAGGATCTACAATTATTGTCAAAAGCATTGGCCGCAAAAGGTGTTTGGCATCTCATCTCTAAACAAGGATTATGGAAAAAGATCCTAATGCAATAGTACATCTCACCATTGACAGTTGTTGAATGGATTAGATTATCCCTCAAAAATTCTACAAGTGGATCAACGTTCTAGAACGCAGCAATTCGGAGTTTTGACATCATTGGCAGTCATTTGGCATGGGACCCTGGCAATCTCGGGCAAGTTCATTCAGGCAAGTATGCAGTTGTAGGAATTAGCTCAAGAGAGAATCTTCCACAAGACCTGATTACTAGATTAAACAAAACAAATTTTTGCAACCTCGTGGATGTATATCATCAAACAGTTATCAGCCAATGGAACTCAAGATGGAGAACAATGCTTGAAGTGGGTTTAACAGGTCAGCAAGCAAAAGAATGGGCACAATATAGAATGGCTTTGATCACCAACACCACAATCCTATCAAAGGAGGAGGATAAGCTTGTATGGGTAAAAAACCTCAAGGGAGGAACATATTGTGTCAAAATTAGTTATAAATCATTTACAGAGCAGGAAGAGACTGACAATGGGTTGTGGTGGTGGAGTGGGATATCGAAGCTTTGGGGACCCCCTAAAGCAAAGATATTTGTTTGGTTGGCCCTTCATAACTGAGTATTAGCATGGGATAATATGCTAAAGAGTGGAAAGGAGAGTCAAGGTTTATGCTTCCTTTGCAGGGAATCCATTCAGACGGTTTACCACATCGTGGTAGGGTGTCATTTCACCAAAGAAGTATGGAGTGCAATTCAAACCATGAGAACTTGTACACCGTAGGAAGGGGATACCCTAGAGGCAGCTTGGAATGGATAGTTCGAATCAAATGGCGCAACGGAAGATCTAATATTGATTCCTCTAAATGTAGTTTGGGGGATATGGGTCTCTAGGAATGCAGCCATATTCAATGATCAGATCCCCACTCTTGTGGAAACCCTCTACAAGATAAAATACTCGATGGTGGCGAGAAAGTTAAAACCTTCTTAGCCCAATAAACAAATTCTTCCCATAGTGATAGAACAGCACATTCCAGGCAACTTGCATCAAGGGAAAACCCAGGGCAAAGTGGAGCAGGTGGCCTCATTTTATATAATGGAAACTCTATTTCTTTTAAAAGAGGCACAGGTTTGTGTACAAACAACTATGCAACAGTTTGATCACTGTGATGCAAATAGCACAAGAATAAGGAATTCAATCCCGACAAATTTCCACATATTCCAAAATTGTAAATGACTAGGTAAAAACCAAAGCTCATTGCATGCATCTCACCCTATCCCGCCTCATGCAACAGGTTCAAATAATGTTCTGAGGCTTACGAGTATTGTCAGTTTCTAACATTTACAGGGAACACAACACAGCAGTTGACAATCTGGCAAAACATGCCCAGATCTTGGAGGAAGGTAAATTGATATTGGTATATATGGATGCATCTGGTGCCTCTCCGAAGAGAAGCTTTTATCAAATAATCTTTATTTTTCACATCCCATCCTTAGTGTTTTAGAAGCAAATTTATTGACATGTGTTGATACTTTGCAAAGTTCATTGGTTGAGGCATGGCATCTCCCATAGAACAAATATTTTTTTTGATGGTGCATGGTTCGACATACCTTTGGACTTAAAACAATGATGATTGAGCTCCCAAGCTATAAGCTGGATGAAGACAGTCTGAAAATGCATATATATATATCCTACGTATCCTATTTCTGGGGGTCTACAATTACATACCACACATCTCGTGTCCCTATATCATGTGACTTAGGTTTTGATCTCCTTTTTTGGGTTTGATTAGTAATTTGTGTTTGTAATATCTTATTCTCGTATCATTTTGCAGGGGTTTCTTGCTTTATGAAATTTCATCCCACATCCCTGTATCATGTGACTTAGGTTTTGATCTTGTTTTTCAAGTTTGATTAATAATTAGTGTTTGTAATATCTTATTCTCATATTTTTGTTTTGGGGGGGGCATTTCCTGCTTTAAAAAATTTCATCCTGCATTACCACATTGACGCATGTCACTATTTTGAACCATGATAAAATCAATTTGTGACTATAAAATACTGTTTTTTTAGTTATCCATGTTAATTGTGCTTACTTTTTTACTTTATTGTAAATATATATATTAGCTTTTTTCTTTGTGATAATAGATGTCAATTTTTACTTTACTATAACACAACAACATCTCTTCAACGTTTCTTTAACAAGGCTGAGCACTAAAAGTGATTTAACCACTTTACCACAACTTGATTGACTAGAATAGTTGTGTGCTAAAGGTGTAATAATGAATATCTTGGGTCATCTAAAGATATCATTCACTCTCTATTTGAAATATGTTGAATCTTCNACAAGGCTGAGCACTAAAAGTGATTTAACCACTTTACCACAACTTGATTGACTAGAATAGTTGTGTGCTAAAGGTGTAATAATGAATATCTTGGGTCATCTAAAGATATCATTCACTCTCTATTTGAAATATGTTGAATCTTCTGATAAGCTTTTTTTAAATTTGTTTGTTTTTATCTTAGCATCTAAAGATATCATTCACTCTCTATTTGAGATATGTTGAATGTTCTGATAAGCTTTTTTTTAAATTTGTTGTTTTTATCTTAGCAGAACTAACATTCATAAATATTCTAGAAAGAAATAATTATTTATTTATTTTAAAATCCATAAATTGGCCAAGACAGGGCAATCGAAGTTAAAAATGCAACATGCGCCAATGGCAATGCAAGATAAAGATAAAATATTATAACACTGTTGAACTCAAATAAAAAATTCGATTAAAAGATATTACTAACACAAATTAAATAAAACAAAGATCATGCTACAGAGATTAAATTACTGTTGGGTAAGAAAAGCCCATATAAAAATAAACACCAGATCACAACCAATATTTTCTCAAATCTCAAGATCACCCACATAAACCATAAACTTCAAAACCCTTTACAACCAATCCTATTGTTTGAATCCTGCTCGAAACAGCAAAATATTTGAACTTGGACATTTCAATTAGTTACATAAATTTCAAATATCTAGGTGAAAAAAAAAATCTACCCAACCCGTAATGATAAATCTTGAATTGGGGTTGTTGAAAATAATGCAGCTGCAAGAGCAATTCTCCGGAAGGATGGCATAAGACCCTAGCTGAGGAATAGGACCCCCAGTGCACTCCTGGAGTTTCTTAGTTTGGGACCAAGTAGTTTGAGCCATGGTAAAAGACCCTAGTGAGGACCCCCAGTATATGGTTGGGGTTCTTGGTCTAGGACCAAGCAGTAAGTCCCTAGATGTGTTCTACAGCCCCAGGATATGTTCTACGGCCCCAGGATATGTTCCAGGGAATCCTTGCCCGACGCTTGGATTGATCCTTGGATATGTTCCTTGGTGGTTGATATAAGTCCCTAGATGTGTTATAGGGCCCCTAGATGTGTTCCAGGGAACCCTTGCTTAAATACTTGGGTTGATCCTTGGATGTGTTCCTTGGTGGTTGATATAAGTCCCTAGATGTGTTCTAGGGCCCTCGATGTGTTCTAGGGAATCCTTGCTAAACGCTTGGGTTTGATCCTTGGTTTTGTACCTTGGTGGATAAGACCCTAGATGTGTTCTAGGGCCCGCAGATGTGTTCTGGGGCAACATGATCTGGGACCAGGTAGCTCTTGGTTAAATACCAAGATGTGATGATGTGTGATCTTCTTCCTCTCTCGCGGGATGGTCCATGAGACCTATTGTTGTCCGTATACACACTTGCAAACGTGGGTTAAGTCCAACCCACTTAGTGTGTCCTTAGAGGCACAATGCCTAGGTTCAAAGCCCACTATCACCTCGACTTGAACCTCTTTTGTCTAGGCTTACTCCTAGGGAAGCCAAGGGGGGTAGACCCTAGTTACTATGTGAAATTAAGATTTAATTCTAGGAGTTGATTTTAGTTGATTAAAGGTTTGGGGATCTAGCCTATAAGCAAAAGAAACAATGCAAAGTGCAAGATTAGAGATGCAAAAGAAATCATTTTCCTAAGTCCACTAAGACTAGTGCCTAAGATTGGGCAAGGGGTCAACTAAGTTTGAGGGGGCTTCGTTTTACAAAGATTACAATAAAGATTTACAAAAGAATACTAGATACAAGATTCTACAAACAAGACTAGATACAAATAAATGAAAGAAATAACTATCCACAAAGTTACAATGAAACTAAGTGATACAATAATGAAGACACAAGATATACAAATCATACAAGCAAAGCAACTAACTTGTAAAGAGACTTGAATGTGCAGGTAAAGAAGATATTGCTCAAAAGGAGATACAACCACAACACATAAGCCAACTATCCCAAAAAAGAGTGCCTCCAAGGGATGTGCAACTCAAGGGGAAGCTTTCAATGGCATACACAACCACAAGCTCCAAGCAATGAAGAGGCCTCCAAAGGATGCTCAACTTCAAGGAGGGAGACCAATCACATAAAGATACAACTTAAACTCAATATTAAAGCATGAAAAGAGACCTCCAAGGGCTAAAGCGCAACTTCTAAATTAGTTAGTCCAATCCAAAAATGCTTTAAGTAACTTGCATGAAAGATGTAGAATTAAAGTGTTTGCAATGTGAACTTAAGCAAAAACCACACAAGATACCCAAGTAGATGCCCAAGGTTAGGTGGATTGATTTTAGGATTAATTAGGTTGTTAAGTTCGAAGTGAATCCTAGACTAAGTGACAACCCAAGAACTCTCCCCGCTTGTGCCAAAAGAATTGTTGGGTGCTTAATAAGTGAGGCAAACAAGGCCACACCCTAGCAGTAAATCCATTTCGTAATCTGATCCAGAAATCAGCATGACCTCATATTCAATCAAAGTTGAGGATAGGCTTGAAGGAGCCTCAAAGAAGGAAAACCAGGGCTTCCACCAAAGAACAAGAGCAGCACAGAGAAAGCTATCTTATTTCAGCCCTCTCAGGTACTATCACCAAATCAAAGTAAATTTGGCTAGTGGACAGTGGTGCCTCCAAACACATGACGGGCTTCAAACAGAATCTTGTAAACTACCGTGACAAGAAATTCAATGTAAAAGTAGAGTTGGGTGATGATGGCACCTATGCCATCAGATCAACATCATTCCAGCTACAGTCAAGTAATGTTTTTCATATTGAGGAAATTATTTATGTTCCTGGTTTAAAGAAAAATCTAATCTCAGCTGCAGTTCTCGAAAGTAAAGGATATTCAATAGCCATCTCCAAAGGCAAGGCTCTTATGTTGCCTGCAAATGAAAGTATGAGTTCAACCATGTCTATTGGAGCTCAAGAAGGTGGACTTTACAAAGTCACTAGTCAGATTATTCAAGCTTTAGTTCACGAGATGATCAATCCCTGCGAATTGTGGCACAGAAGATTTGGACATCTCAACTACAATGTTCTTCCAGGTTTGCAAAAGATGGTAACAAGTATGCCAGTATTTTCATTTGAGCATGATAGTGTTTGTAGAGAATGTGCCCTTGGTAAAAATACAAAGAAATCTTATCCTCACAGTCATAGGCAAACTAATGGTATCCTAGATCTTATTCATTATGATCTTTGTGAACCCATGACTGCTCCGTCTATGAATGGTTTTCTTTATTACATCATTGATGATTGTTCTCGTTAAACCTGGATTTATTTTTTGAAAACTAAAGATGAATCTTTTAGTAAATTTCAGGATTTTAAGAATCTTGTTGAGAACCAGACAAGCAGACACATCTATATCTTCAGAACGGATAATGGAAAAGAATTTGACTCACACAAGTATGATGATCTTTGTTGGACAACAAAAATTAAGAGGGAGTTCACCGTGTCGTATAATCCCCAACAAAATGGGGATGCCGAAGAAAGAACAGCACAATTTTTGAATTTGCCAAAGCTATGATGCACGATCAGAATCTCCCACTATCTCTTTGGGCCGAGGCTACGAACATCGCAGTGTATATTCAGAACAGTTGCCCTCATAAAGTCGTGGAAGAGAAAACTCCAGAAGAAGTCTTCACTGGTAAGAAGCCTTTAGTTGATCACTTGAGAATCTTTGGAAGTCTTGTCTACATTCATATACCTAAAGAAAAGAGGACTAAGCTTGAGCCCTCCGGAAAGAAAGTGTTGAATTTAATGCAGCTGCAAGAGCCATTCTCCCTGGAGGATGACTTAAGACCCTAGTTGTGGACTAGGGCCCCCAGTACTCACCTGGGGTTCTTGGTCTAGGACCAAGCAGTTNACAAGGCTGAGCACTAAAAGTGATTTAACCACTTTACCACAACTTGATTGACTAGAATAGTTGTGTGCTAAAGGTGTAATAATGAATATCTTGGGTCATCTAAAGATATCATTCACTCTCTATTTGAAATATGTTGAATCTTCTGATAAGCTTTTTTTAAATTTGTTTGTTTTTATCTTAGCATCTAAAGATATCATTCACTCTCTATTTGAGATATGTTGAATGTTCTGATAAGCTTTTTTTTAAATTTGTTGTTTTTATCTTAGCAGAACTAACATTCATAAATATTCTAGAAAGAAATAATTATTTATTTATTTTAAAATCCATAAATTGGCCAAGACAGGGCAATCGAAGTTAAAAATGCAACATGCGCCAATGGCAATGCAAGATAAAGATAAAATATTATAACACTGTTGAACTCAAATAAAAAATTCGATTAAAAGATATTACTAACACAAATTAAATAAAACAAAGATCATGCTACAGAGATTAAATTACTGTTGGGTAAGAAAAGCCCATATAAAAATAAACACCAGATCACAACCAATATTTTCTCGAATCTCAAGATCACCCACATAAACCATAAACTTCAAAACCCTTTACAACCAATCCTATTGTTTGAATCCTGCTCGAAACAGCAAAATATTTGAACTTGGACATTTCAATTAGTTACATAAATTTCAAATATCTAAGTGAAAAAAAAAAATCTACATAACCCGTAATGATAAATCTTGAATTGGGGTTGTTGAAAATAATGCAGCTGCAAGAGCAATTCTCCGGGAGGATGGCATAAGACCCTAGCTGACGACTAGGGCCCCCAGTGCACTCCTGGGGTTTCTTAGTTTGGGACCAAGTAGTTTGAGCCATGGTAAAAGACCCTAGTAAGGACCACCAGTATATGGTTGGGGTTCTTGGTCTAGGACCAAGCAGTAAGTCCCTAGATGTGTTCTACGGCCCCAAGATATGTTCCAGGGAATCCTTGCCCGACGCTTGGATTGATCCTTGGATATGTTCCTTGGTGGTTGAAACTTGATATAAGTCCCTAGATGTGTTATAGGGCCCCTGGATGTGTTCCAGGGAACCCTTGCTTAAATGCTTGGGTTGATCCTTGGATGTGTTCCTTGGTGATTGATATAAGTCCCTAGATGTGTTCTAGGGGCCCTCAATGTGTTCTAGGGAATCCTTGCTAAACGCTTGGGTTTGATCCTTGGTCTTGTACCTTGGTGGATAAGACCCTAGATGTGTTCTAGGGCCCCCAGATGTGTTCTAGGGCAACATGGTTTGGGACCAGGTAGCTCTTGGTTAAATACCAAGATGTGATGATGTGTGATCTTCTTCCTCACTCGCGGGATGGTCCATGAGACCTATTGTCATCCGTATACACACTTGCAAACGTGGGTTAAGTCCAACCCACTTAGTGTGTCCTTAGAGGCACAATGCCTAGGTTCAAAGCCCACTATCACTTCGACTTGAACCTCTTTTGTTTAGGCTTACTCCTAGGGAAGCCAAGGGGGGTAGACCCTAGTTACTGTGTGAAATTAAGATTTAATTCTAGGAGTTGATTTTAGTTGATTAAAGGTTTGGGGATCTAGCCTATATGCAAAAGAAACAATGCAAAGTGCAAGATTAGAGATGCAAAAGAAATCATTTTCCTAAGTCCACTAAGACTAGTGCCTAAGATTGGGCAAGGGGTCAACTAAGTTAGAGGGAGTTTCGTTTTACAAAGATTACAATAAAGATTTACAAAAGAATACTAGATACAAGATTCTACAAACAAGACTAGATATAAATAAATGAAAGAAATAACTATCCACAAAGTTGCAATGAAACTAAGTGATACAATAATGAAGACACAAGATATACAAATCATACAAGCAAAGCAACTAACCAAGCAACTAACTTGTAAAGAGACTTGAATGTGCAAGTAAAGAAGATATTGCTCAAAAGGAGATACAACCACAACACATAAGCCAACTATCCCAAAAAAGAGTGCCTCCAAGGGATGTGCAACTCAAGGGGAAGCTTTTAATGGCATACACAACCACAAGCTCCAAGCAATGAAGAGGCCTCCAAAGGATGTGCAACTTCAAGGAGGGAGACCAATCACATAAAGATACAACTTAAACTCAATATTAAAGCATGAAAAGAGACCTCCAAGGGCTAAAGCGCAACTTCTAAATCAATTAGTCCAATCCAAAAATGCTTAAAGTAACTTGCATGAAAGATGTAGAATTAAAGTGTTTGCAATGTGAACTTAAGCAAAAACCACACAAGATACCCAAGTAGATGCCCAAGGTTAGGTGGATTGATTTTAGGATTAATCAGGTTATTAAGTTCGAAGTGAATCTTAGACTAAGTGACAACCCAAGAACTCCCCCCCGCTTGTGCCAAAAGAATTGTTGGGTGCTTAATAAGTGAGGCAAACAAGGCCACACCCTAGCAGTAAATCCATTTCGTAATCTGATCCAGAAATCAGCATGACCTCATCTTCAATCAAAGTTGAGGATAGGCTTGAAGGAGCCTCAAAGAAGGAGAACCAGGGCTGCCACCAAAGAACAAGAGCAGCACAGAGAAAGCTATCTTATTTCAGCCCCCTCAAGTAATATCACCAAATCAGAGTAAATTTGGCTAGTGGACAGTGGTGCCTCCAAACACATGACGGGCTTCAAACAGAATCTTGTAAACTACCGTGACAAGAAATTCAATGTAAAAGTAGAGTTGGGTGATGATGGCACCTATGCCATCAAAGGAGTTGGTTCAACATCATTCCAGCTACAGTCAAATAATGTTTTTCATATTGAGGAAATTATTTATGTTCCTGGTTTAAAGAAAAATCTAATCTCAATTGCAGTTCTCGAAAGTAAAGGATAATCAGTAGCCTTCTCCAAAGGCAAGGCTCTCATGTGGCCTGCAAATGAAAGTATGAGTTCAACCATGTCTATTGGAGCTCAAGAAGGTGGACTTTACAAAGTCACTAGTTAGATCATTCAAGCTTTAGTTCACGAGATGATCAATCCCTGCGAATTGTGGCACAGAAGATTTGGACATCTCAACTACAATGCTCTTCCAGGTTTGCAAAAGATGGTAAAAGGTATGCCAGTATTTTCATTTGAGCATGATAGTGTTTGTAGAGAATGTGCCCTTGGTAAAAATACAAAGAAATCTTATCCTCACAGTCATAGGCAAACTAATGGTATCCTAGATCTTATTCATTATGATCTTTGTGGACCCATGATTGCTCCGTCTATGAATGGTTTTCTTTATTACATCATTGATGATTGTTCTCGTTAAACATGGATTTATTTTTTGAAAACTAAAGATGAATCTTTTAGTAAATTTCAGGATTTTAAGAATCTTGTTGAGAACCAGACAAGCAAACACATCTGTATCTTCAGAACGGATAATGGAAAAGAATTTGACTCACACAAGTATGATGATCTTTGTCGGACAACAAAAATTAAGAAGGAGTTGACTGTGTCGTAAAATCCCCAACAAAAAGGGGTTGTCGAAGAAAGAACAACACAATTTGTTAATTTCCCAGAGCTATGATGCACGATCAAAATCTCCCACTGTCTCTTTGGGCCGAGGCTGCGAACACCGCAGTGTATATTCAGAACAGGTGCCCTCATAAAGTCCTAGAAGAGAACTCCAGTAGAACTCTTCACTGGTAAGAAGCCTTCAATTGATCACTTGAGAATCTTTGGAAGTCTTGTCTAGATTCATATACCTAAAGAAAAGAGGACTAAGCTTGAGCCCTCCGGAAAGAAAGTGTTGAATTTAATGCAACTTCAAGAGCCATTCTCCCTGGAGGATGACTTAAGACACTAGTTGTGGACTAGGGCCCCCAATACTCACCTAGGGTTCTTAGTCTGGGACCAAGCAATTGGAGCCATGGCAAAAGACCCTTGTGAGGGCCCCCAGTAGATGATTGGGGTTCTTGGTCTGGGACCAAGCAGCAAAAGACCCTTGTGAGGGCCCCTAGTAGATGACTGGGGTTCTTGGTCTGGGACCAAGCAGTAAAGACCCTTGAAAGGGTCCCCAGTAGATAACTGGGGTTCTTGGTCTCAGACCAAGTAGTAAAGACCCTTGAGAGGGCCCCCAGTATATGATCGAGGTTCTTGGTCTGGGACCAAGCAGTTAAGTCCCTAGATATGTCTAGGGCCCCTGGACGTGTTCCAAGGCACCCATGTCTAAGGCATGGGTTGATACTTTGTTTTGTACCTTGGTGGATAAGACCCCAGATATGTTCTGGGGCAACCTGGTCCTTGATCAGGTAGTTGTTGGTATGTGACCCTCTTTGAAGGCAGACATCACCACATGAGGGATGTATCCCATATGCAGTGATGATAAAGTTAAAAAAGTCACCTTGAGAATTATAAGAACAAGTGTTGCCACCAAGTAACCTCATCTAAACCCCCCACACCCTTGGTTTCTGAGCTTGAGTTTGTTTTGGGGTTTTTGTATTTTTGTCTTAGGGGCTAATAAAATAAATATTTAATTATAATATATTTAATTAATATTTATA
>SNQJ01S0041002.1:0-13024 GCA_010110895.2 Picea sitchensis
TTGAGGCCACTAGAGTTGTTGGTTGACAATAAAATCCATCAATCGCTTCGACAAGGTGATCAATGAACATTTCATATTGAATTCATTCAATAGATTCCAAGCATCACTGCAACATTATCAATCAGACTATTAATGATTTCAATTCCATATGGAAATAGAATATCTCACTCTACCCAATTTAATAATATTATATGGTGATTATAGAATAATAATTATGACGGAGACAAAAATAATTAGAGAAACCAAAATTGTGACCACCATAGTTTTGATTAAGGATGATATATCATACTAGAATAGACCCTTTGGAATATTAACAAGATGAGTACGCATATATGGAAAGCTATTTATGATATATTTCATAGAAATTAAAACACATGGAAAATTAAGAACACGTGATGCCTTACTAGGAAGGTCACACCTAGAAGGAGAAATAGTCATTGATGATTAGTGAGCCAACACAATTGCATTCAAAAAAGGAGAATATTTAATAATTATTGATTTAATAAGTTGCAATAGTGAATGAGGATTTGGCTATTTCTAGTGAATCCTCTAGAAGCAGGCAAAATGAACTATATGAATGCAAAGGGAAAGGGTAGTATAAATAGAGGATTGCTTAGAGGAAATAAATCATTTGATATTGGATCATTGTAGCATTGGAATATGGATAATCTAAGTTTTTTGTTGCTATAATATAGAATCAAAACTAATAACTAAACCCAAAGGGAAGAATCCACTCAAATGAATGATGAGAAGGAAAATTACCCATCACACTTGACCAATGTTACCATTGGTAAATGTAAAATTCAATGAATGTATCACATGACCATACTAACTAAGATGTTCTTAAATACAGGGAACATATACCCACTCAAAAAATTAATGTAGAAATGAAGAATGAACCTCAACACATCATAATGGACATTGGCTTAAGACATGTGAGAATCCTACTATGATATTTTTCAAAGATCTGACTTCCAAAGAATTTGTGAAGCATATTAAGGCCCTCAAAATAAAAATAAAAATAAAAATAGAATCATTGACCAAGGGAACATTGAAAAGGTGTTTGTTAATCATTACAATCTAGTTTTTCAATCTCAAGGAATTATAACAAAGGAAAGAAAGTTGTATATGGAAACTTGTGTTGATGTAGTCCAAAGAAAGTCGATGCAAAAGGAATCATGGGTATGTGATCAAAGGTTTATAATGTTGGTTGAATTAATGACTACCCTCAAAGAGATGGTTGATGATCAATTTCTCACACGAGACTACTTTACACTCTAGTCGTCGAGGATTTCCTTTTGCACTAACCTTTTATGTGATGGTTATTGAAACCCTTAACTACCTCATCCAAAAACAATGTCTCAATGGATTATCTAAGGCTTGCAAATGGAAACTTTGTATATGACTCCTTACTTACTATCCTAGAAGAGAAATAGTCACTAGACAATAACATGGTTTTCTTGCAATTTTTTTACAAATCCTTTGGATCAAAATTTCCTTGGGCCAAGAATTAATGTTACCATCACAGTTAGTAGGAAACCCTAATTTGACTAGTAGGACAGGGATGGACATACATATTGTTAAAATAATTTATGTTCTCATTTTCACCATAGGGAATTAATGTTACCATCATAGCTAGTAGGAAACCCTAAGTTGACTAGTAGGACAGGGATGGAAATACATACTATTAAAATAATTTGTGTCTTTATGCCTATGGACGGTTTCCATGATGAATTGATAATGGAATAAAGTGGGTGTGTGAGTGAAATTTGAGTCCAGAAACCATCCCATATCATTAAGGCATGTGAATAGCCTATCCATGTCATATTTCAATGCATACATATACAATTTGAAACAATTTCATCATTGGCCCCATTCACATGTCACTATTTCCCACCTCTAGTATTTTTATGGTGTTGATTAAGCAATCAACAAAATAGAGGGATTTTTCATCACAACTATGAGGCAGATACATTGTATATACATTAATGTATAACCTGGAAGCAAAATGAAGAAAGAACGACGAAAGCCTAAAACTTGCGTCAACCAAATTGGGTACTCTAAAAGAAAATTAGGGTTTATGGTTTACATGATGAATTGATAATGGAAGAAAGTGGGTGTGTCACTCAAATTTGAGTCCATAAACCCTCCCATATCATTAATTCATGCCAATAGTCTATCCATGACAAATTTCAGTGCATACATAAACAGTTTGAAAAAATTTCAACGTTGGCCCCATTCGCAGGTCCTTGTTGTCAGTGTCTAGTCCTCGTGCAATTTGCATTCCTCATTCATAGTTCCCTACTCCCCGTTCCTTGAATTGCATGGTGTAGTCCCCAAGATCCATTATTTTTGTACAAAATTACATACTAATGGCATAAAATGTCTCACACAAAGACCAAATTAATATCTGCTACATAAGTCTTTTGTCTTTTTTCAAGGACTATGTGACATATATCAATTCTAAGAAGATTCAAATAGGACCTAAGAACCTTAAGTTATTTCCTTAACCATGGGTGACATAGCACTGTCATTCAATAGTAAAATTGTTACATTTCATTATTTGGCATCATGTGTACTGAGGGCTTGAGCCACCATATCCATAGAGGAAACATACCAAGAATATTTGTCTTATGAACAAGATATGGTACTATCCATTTTGAGGTTTGGAATAAAGATTGTTCTTATAGAATACACTACATTGCACCATAATATAAGCACTACACTCCTTGAAAACCATGTAACACCATTCAAATTAGACACAATATTCTTGCGACGAATTAGCTATACTATCGACGAACTTTTTTCGTCGATAGTATAACAAATTTGTCGCAAGATTATTTACATTCGTCTCTCTTGCGATGATATCAAATGATTCTTGGATTCATTTCATATTTGGTTTATCAACTTGAAATCTGAATTTTATACTTTGCAAGCTAGCTGGACCTTCAGTCAAATATAAATATGAAACTTGGAATCATTAACATATCTACTGGAACATATGAAAAATAGGGTTTATGGTTTCCATGATGAATTGATGATGGAAGAACGTGAGTGTGTCTGTGAAATTTGAGTCCATAAACCCTCCCATATTGTTAAGGCATGTGATTAGTCTATCCAAGTCAAATTTCAATGCATACAGATACAGTTTGAAAACATTTCAACATTGGCCCCATTCACATGTCATTGTTGCCCACCTCTAGTATCTTGATGGTGTTGATTAAGCAATCAACGAAATAGAGGGATTTTTCATCACAACTATGACACATATACGTTGTATATACATTAATGTAGAACCTAAAATAAAAATGAAGAAATACCGACGAAAGCCTAAAACTTGCGTCAACAAATTGGGTACTCTGAAAGAAAATTAGGGTTTATGGTTTACATGATGAATTGATGATGGAATAAAGTGGGTGTGTCACTCAAATTTGAGTCCAGAAACCCTCCCATATCATTAATTCATGCCAATAGTCTATCCATGACAAATTTCAGTGCATATAGAAATTGTTTGAAAAAATTTCAACGTTGGCCCCTTTCGCAGGTCCTTGTTGCCGGTGTCTAGTCCTCGTGCAATTTTCGTTCCTTGTTCATCGTTCCCCGTTCCTCATTCCTCATTCCTTGACCTACATGGTGTATTCCCCAAGATCCATTATTTTTTTACAAAATTACATACTAATGGCATAAAATGTCCCACACAAAGACCAAATTAATATCTGCTACATAAGTCTTTTATCTTTTTTCAAGGACTATGTAAGGGATCTCAATTCTAAGAAGATTCAAATAGGACCTAAGAACCTTAATTTATTTCCTTAACCATGGGTGACATAACATTGCCACTCAATAGTAAAATTGTTACATTTCATTGTTTGGCATCATGTGTACCGAGGGCTTGAGCCACCATATCCACAAAGGAAACATACCAAGAATATTTGTCTTATGAACAAGATATGGTACTATCCATTTTAAGGTTTGGCATAGAGATTGTTCTTATATACTAAACTACATTGCACCATAATATAATCCATTCACTCCTTGAAAACCATGTAACACCATTCACATTAGACACAATATTCTTGCGATGAATTAGCTATACTATCGACGAACTTTTTTCGTCGATAGTATAGCAAATTCGTCGCAAGATTATTTACATTCGTCTCTCTTGCGATGATATCAAATGATGCTTGGATTCATTTCATATTTGGTTTATCAACTTGAAATATGGATTTTATACTTTGCAAACTAGCTGGACCTTCAGTCAAATACAAATATGAAACTTGGAATCATTAACAAATCTACTAGAACATGTGAAAAATAGGGTTTATGGTTTCCATGATGAATTGATGATGGAAGAAAGTGGGTTTTTTAGTAAAATTTGAGTCCATAAATCCTCCCATATCGTTAATTCATGTGATTAGTCTATCTAGGTCAAATTTCAATGCATACAGATACAGTTTGAAAACATTTCAATGTTGGTCCCATTCACATGTCACTATTGCCCGCCTCTAGTATCTTGATGGTGTTGATTAAGAAATCAACAAAATAGAGGGATTTTTCATAACAAATATGACACATATACATTTTATATACATTAATTTAGAACCTCAAATCAAAATGAAGAAAGACCGACGAAAGCCTAAAACTTGCGTCAACCAAATTAGGTACTCTGAAATAAAATTAGGGTTTATGGTTTACATGATGAATTGATGATGGAATAAAGTGGGTGTGTCACTCAAATTTGAGTCCATAAACCCTCCCATATCGTTAAGGCATGCCAATAGTCTATCCATTACAAATTTCAGTGCATATAGAAACTGTTTGAAAAAATTTCAACTTTGCCCCCATTCGTAGGTCCCTGTTGCTAGTGTCTAGTCCTCCTCCAATTTTCATTCCTTGTTCATCGTTCCTCATTATTTTTGTACAAAAAATACTAATTGCATAAAATTTCCCACAAAAATACCAAATTAATATCTGCTACATAAGTCTTTTGTCTTTTTTCAATGACGATGTAACAAATCTCAATTCTAAGAAGATTCAAATAGGTAACAATATTGATGAAATCTTATATGATCATGATGGTATAAAAATGAAAGAGATTCTCTTGGTTTCAAGAATAATTTATCCGTTATTGAACAAGGCCAACCACGTGAAGGTGGAAGCTCACATGGCCCCTCCCCCTCACATCACTCTCAATTGATCCCCAAAACCCAAACTATAAAATATAAAGTAATCGAAAACAACGTCCTATAAAGATTCATGTATAGAAACTACAAAAGGAAAAATTAATGAAGGTACATGAAATTATGTGTTTCTAAATGATATTTTTAGTCTACCACGTACTTTACTATATTGACAACTATTTTTCAGGTTTCAAATAATAATTAAACAACATGTAACCTAGGATATAAAAACGTCGCATAAAACTTAAAAACATGTAATTAACCCATGACATTAAAAGTAAATTATTTTAAAAGAATAATTCATACAAATTAAAATATTATATAGTCATGTACCTAATCCAACCTCAATATCTGTGTAATCATCCTTATTCTCTATCTTGATCTTCTTCATAGAACTCGACATCTGTATCATCATCTGGTTCTGAAACAATGTTGAAAGGATTGATGATATCATCATCATCAACAATGTCAATTTTGATCATATTTTCATCGACATCATCATCAGGAATTGCAATATTGTCTCCTACGCCTAGATCATGATCTTCTTCATCTTCTTCATCTGTCGACCCTCCATGATCTTTCAATGTTGTTTGATATTCTGTTGAATCATCTTCTTCCTGTAAATGAGTATACTTAATTGGTATTCCTCTTGGATCATATCTAACAACAAATGACCAATCCCTTTCACCTGGAACATTTGAGTAAAATACATGTTCATATTGGCTTGGAAAAACATCGCGATCATGTCCTCTTTCAAACATCGTTTTTTTAATCATTGGAAATCTATTGCCATGTTGAATAACAGTTATTTCCTCATCACGTTCATGCATTCATAACCTATACCATCTGACATTGAACATAACTAATTTGAAGGAATTAAAGTCACACTCAAGTATATCGTTTAAATACCCATAGTATCTATTTTCAGATTCTTGGGGATGTCTGTCACTCCTAGAAGAAACATTAGTAACCTGGAATACCGTAGTTATCCCACTATCAGAAGTTTTCCTAGTTTCATCCAATTGTTTGATGCGAAATTTACGACCATTGCACCACATAGACTTGTGTTATTTCATCTGCAATATGTCAGATATGTAAAAGATGCATTGTCAATTAATAAATTAACATATATTTGTATAACTTCGAAAGTATCTGAAAAATACAGTACACATGTAGTCACATTAGTATAATATAAAATAACTGAATAAAATGGGTGAAATTGCTTACCTGTCCATCTTTCAAACCATATACTAGATCAATTTCCCTCTGCGTAACATTGGCATCTCCATTATGACGAGCTTCTCTAACCAATTCAGACATACATTTCCATGATAACCTACCTCCATTATGTTGTTTACATCTTTCAATCCACACATTCATCCAGTCAAGATTGTTTGCAATGTATAAATGCAGTGCATCCCACTCTAGAGCAACTAAATAAAAAAAACATAATTCACTAATATTAAATATTAGTTATAATGTACAATATGAAGGTAATTATAAATATTTATTATCTATGAAATAAATTATATTAATATATTAATGAGTATGATCATATACACAAAAACAAAACTTTATATGTATTATTAATATAAATTATCACAATTATTAATATATTACCTCTCATTTTTTTCATTCTACCTTTCCCCAACAGATGCTCCTGATCTTCAAATTTTTTGATGGAGTTCACATCCCAGATGTGATCAACTGCATGCATAGTTGGCGTTGCTAATTTAGGAAGATACTGACTAATATACACCATGGATTGATATACCATATATCCCTCCACCATAGAACCCTCAAGACGTTCTCTTTGTCTAACCAACGCTTTCAATGATTTCAAGTGCCTCTCCACCATGCACATTGACTTTGTGTGAACAGGTCCAAAAATTTCAATCTCCTCAACTTGGTGTATGAGGTAGTGTTCTTGTGCATTGAACAATTTAGGAGGTATATACTTTTTCATTTCACACATTAGACGAGGAATTTATCTTTATATCATCTTCATGGATTTCTTTCAATGACAACCATCTACATGAGATCGTGACACAAGAAAATCCATCCTACAAGCTGAGATCAGACAAGAAAATAACATGTTTCAACATAACATAATATAATATATTACATTACATTACAAGTAAAACACGTGTCATTAAGTACAACAATAATTTGAAAGAACATTTTTCATATAAATCAACTACGCCTTACCTCATGTATTCTCTAAGATCATATATAACTTGTTTGACGTTGTTGTCAAAGTCACTTGGGAGATATAGTGGTAGAACATACCGTGAACAAATAAAATGATTCGTTATTTGTTTCAACCAAAGTTGACAAGAAAAATAAATAAAAAATATATCTATAATAATATATATAAATATGTATACTAAAATAATTAATTACCTTAATGAAGTTGTATGCCAATCATGTTTTTCTACCCCACCAAATTCACCTTTCTTCGCTAAGATATTTTTATGTTTGAAGTAAAACCCATGGGAAATTAAAATCTTTGAATGACCTCTTACATCATTTCTTTGTTGCTCAGTTAATAACCATGGAAGGTTATTTCGTCTAGTAATTCCATCTGATCTTATTTGAATATCGGATCACACTTCGTGATTGCATGATTGGCTTCTTTGAATGTCAAGATTTAAGTTTTGACAATTTTTATTTATCCCTCCTGACATCTATGATTCTCCATAATGTTTCAGCCACATTCTCACGGGACATATGCATTGTATCAAACAATGAGCTATTTTTAGTTCCTCATAGTAGGGAAACATCATGAATTGAGTAGGATTAGATTTCATTCCTCGTGGAAGCTCCTTATTAATACTTCATGATGATTGTGGTCTTCATGAAGCATAAAAGAAATCACAAAAATAATTATCACAAGTATAAGAAATAAATTCAATGATTAAAAATAAATATTCAAAACATTACATGATCTACTTTACATTATGAAATTGAGTACATTGACTATTTCTATTATATTCCAAGCTCCATAGGTGAGGTGTCGCTCTTCCTGGTTTTAAACTAGTCTCTTCTTTCCCATTAAAAGATGTTTTTCAAGAGGGGTACGACATTCTATGGTTCTTTGGAAGAAGGTGTCTATACTCATCAAACACCATCTTTTCCTAAACTTTTGAATGATGATACTTCATCTTAAGACCACAAACTAGATATTGATGCAAATTTACCCCTTTGTTTGAAGACTTGCAACAAATGGATTAATGTCAATTATAATATGAGATTATTTAGTACTAAACATGCACCGTGATAAAATTAAAATATTATATGGTATTAAAGAGCAATATTAGAATGCATATACATACCACAAAAATGGTTTTAGTCCATGGACATCATGAATTGTCCATAAAAGTATTCCACATAATTTAAATTTCTTCTCCCCGATTGGTTTTTATATGTCATACATTGTGATGCCACCCCATAACTTTAGTAGCTCATTTATAAGAGGCTCGATATATACATTCATATATTTAACCTAATGCTTACTCTAATTGTTTGAAATTTCACATAATTCATTAAAGGAATGATATCATGTAATATATATACTAAATAAATAAACAAAATATATTATGAAAATGGAAACAAATGAAAAATGTTAAATTCAAAAAATTAATGTAAACATCACCTTGAATAATCATTGTCAACATTATGCTCCTCTTTATTGACATCTAAGGAGGAATGTTATTATTGATAACAAAAAATAGGCTACACTGAGTAAATGGACATGATCTCTCCAAATGGATTGACAACATCAACCCGCCAATGAGTTTAACATTTGTGTTCATCTTTGAAATCGCCTACTTTTTCCCTCAATTTCCTAAATGCAGAATCCATCGATGTGCATTCAAAGAACACCATCTCCATTTCTATTACATGCATGGTAATCCATAAATTGTTCTATGCTTTCACACCTTAACAATCACTGCAAATGTGGAATTATGGGAATATGAAAAGGAACCTTGTGGGGAACCTTTTTTTTACTTGATCATTTCGATATCTACTAATAAGACAATGCAGACATTCTATTTTCGAAGCATGTTTTCCATAATATATAATATGGTCATTAGGACATGTATCTATAGTTTTATAATCCATTCCAATGTATTTCATTATGGCATGCAAACCTCGATATATGAGGTAAAATATTCTTAATATGGTAACAAAAATTCACCTAACACCTACAACATAACAAACAACTAGTTAATGTAAGAATATTAATGTAAAAATTGTATCTCCTTATTTCACACATTAACTAACACTAAAAAAATATAAAAAATCAACATTTATGTACATAGTATGAGATGAAACATAGGCCACATACCTTAGTATCTAGGTCATACAAGTGTTCGACAAATTATTCATAACCTTTAAGCTCACTAGAAGAAATGTAGAAGCATGGAGAAGATTTGCTCTTGATCCTCTGTGTCGCTTTATTTTTCCTTTTTCCTCACAGAGGGTTCATCATAAATACTAACATTTTCCCCATCCTCATCCGGGTGTGAAAACAAATTTGGATCATTTATTTTGTCCCATCATCTTCTTCCATGGGATCATTAACTCTGATTTGTCCCATCATCTTTCTTCCCATGAGATCCTCATTTTCTTGGTCATGATGATGTTCCTTCACCTTGTGCAACATCATTTCTACTAATACTTCGCGCAATATTCTGCGGGAAGTTAGAGGTCAACTCTAACTTTATAATTACAAAAATCATGCAAAATTAGTGTAATATACCATAAAAACATTCGGGAACAATATATATATATATATATATATATATATATATATATATATATATATATATATATATATATATATATATATATATATATATATATATATATATATATATATATATATATATATATATATATATATATATATAATTAATTAATTTTATATATAAAATTGACAAAATAAAAAATATAATGAATATATAACTAATTACCATGGGACGATATTCATTCGATACCCCATCAATGTGACCATATTTACTACAATGTTTTGTAGTTGTTTTTATTAAAATTCTTACGGGATGTCTGAGGGAACATTTTTTACAAGGGCAATAACATCTACCATCACCCTTTTCACCCGCTTTACTTTTTTCCCCAAATTTTTCTGCACAAAAATACCCATTCAGAACCGTCGGTGTTATAGCAAGATTGTCGCAACATCTTTAATTCATCAAATATTTATAGTCCAATTTTAGGTCACTATCATTGCAATTGTGACGATAGTGACCTAAAAATATTTCTTTTTCCACCTATTTATTTTAGGTCATTTTTAACAGTCAATTTTAAGGTTGGGTCAGTTGTTTCTCTTGCGATGGACAAACTGCAGTCGTTGCTCTTGCGACGAACATTGACCATAATAATTTAGTCAAACTACATGCGTCGTGATAGCGACGAATACAGGGTGGTTTTAGAAAAATTGAACTTTTTCTCTTGCATGTTGCGATGAAAGAGTACTTTCGTCGCAAGTGGTCATCGCAAATTTTTCAATATGTAGTAGTGTTTTATCCTTTTCCCTGTCTACTTTTAAACTAGAGCTTTGAAATATTGAAACATGATAAAGACGTCATCTTTGGTATATAGGGAGGATATCCAAGTTTTATGAGAGAAGCCATTAATGAAGGAAACATAGTACACGCTTCCTGAAATTGATGCTATTGGAATTAGTCCACAAACATCTACATTCAATAGGTCTAGTATCTCCTTAGACATATGCTCATTTCTTGGGAAAGAAAACTTGGCATGATTACAATATTTCACCCTTTGCATACTCCATGCTACTCAATACTAAAATATAGAAGGCTCGTGACTATCTCCCTTAAAATAACCAATGTTCTATGATATAGGTGCAACATCCTCTAGTCCCACAACTCAGACAAGTTGTAGGTGTTATGATCTAGGGATAAAATAGGTTCACCCTACAACCTATGAATATTTTCTTCTCTAACCCTATTACTTATTCTATATCTAGGCTAGATTCATTCATTCTAATGAGGAATTTTTGTTTCTTGAACTCAACTTCATATCCCTAACCCTCTGTAACTTAAACTGAAAGAAAGTTCTTTCTTATACATGGAATAAACAAAATATCATCAAAATATACATAGTTACCTAACTTGAGATGGAATGGAATAGTACCAACTCTTGCTACAAGGTTCTTGGCATCATCACCAAGCTCAATCTATACTCCCGAGTCTTGCTTCATTAGACTAAAAAATAGTTATGAATCTAATGTCATATGATGAGATGCCCCAAGGTCCACATACCATGCATTCCTAGGAACTATAGTGTTAGAAAGGAAATATGGAATTGAAAAGGCCTTCTCAAACTTGGCAACAACTTGTTCATCTGATTTATTGTAGAGGTTTCTACCTACGTTTGATACTACTTCACTTTACCCTTGTTCTTATATGGACATTGTGATGCATAGTAATCATGTTTATGACAAATGAAGAACTTGATTTTACTCAAGTCCTTCTTTCCTGGCTATGAGGGTGGCTCTTCACTCTTTCCCTTACCCTTGCTAGGTCCTTTATCTCTCACCTTATTTGTCTAACCAAATAGAGATAAGTTCTCATTACCACCCTTATTGTTGGCCTTTGACTCCATCTGAGTCTCTTACTGGATACGACTATCCTACAACCTTTCAAAGTTATGAATATTTTCATGAGCACAAATACCTTTGACAAATGGTTCCCATTAAGTTGACAATCCATTCAGTGCTACTTTCACTAGCTCTACATCCATAATCTTCTCACCAACAACTGCAAGTTTATCATGAATCCATGTGTCCTTCATAAAGTAATTAGTAGTTGAATCTAATCCAGTCATCTCTATGGATCTAAGTTTGTTTTTCACATCATATTTATGTTTATGTTCTCACTTGGGTAGAAGAAAACTATGGAATTGAACCTATCATTTGCATATTTATTATTATATGTTTTATGGTGTCCATGATCATATGCTTAGCCTTCACTTCCTTCTTCATGTTTTTTTTTTTTACAGAAACATGTATTTTTATATTATCAAAAATTGGCCATATTACAAAAAAGAGTTGATTGTGGGTCTATCTTTCTGCTAGTGCCGAGAGCACAGACCATATTTCTTATAGAAATGCATCTGATAACCATTGTGTTGTATGCACTACATACTTTCCATGTAAAAATGGCTGTGAAACTATGCAACAAAAACTAGTGTTTACATTTTATAAAAATCTGTGCTAAGGGTGAGAGGGTCTGCTTCATCACTCACATCATTCTCCTTAGCTTGATCAGCATCCTCGTGCTGCTAGTTTTCTCAGTCCCAAACTCAATCGGAAAATTTTGGGGCCATTTGATCATACTGATTGTTGACCATTGAATGAAAGGTGGAGGGGATCCAAGACTCGTCTGTACCTGCTGAGTGAACGAGATGCTGAGGAGGGCACTGGTTGATCTCTTTGAGCTGCCTTATGTTCCGATTTAATCCACGCAACACAATGGATAATTCTTGATTGTGTCTGTGTTCTAATCTTTGCATTTGGTTTTGGACTACAACCACGGTTTCCTGAATTCATCGGTTTTCTTGTTGTAGTTCCCTATGCCTGGAGTCCGCCTGGTTCTCTATTCTTTGACACTTGACCTGTAGTCCCTGAAATTGTCCCCACATATACTCCAAAGCATAGATGGGGCAGGTGCACTACTCGTTGTTTCTTTGGTTCATGGTCGCGCTATGTGCTAGGAAGGCATAGAGGGTGAGCAAAACATAGTCGCGGGAGAGAAGAAGGGGGAGGAAGGTAAGGGATTCAGAAAAGCGAGGGTGCT
>SNQJ01S0041002.1:28373-75962 GCA_010110895.2 Picea sitchensis
GGATTTACGCGCTCATTCCTGGACCGTCCAGATTTGCGCAAATCTTATCACCGATTCTGGACCCCCCCCCCCAACCCCGGTTAAAAGTAGAACAGTCGGGGGGGTATGGAATGCTCCGTGCGCCATATATCTGAGCGTCGGGATCTAGACCGTCAAAATGTGTAGGGGGTATAAATGGGGAGTGGAAAACACATGTGCTGGGGGGAAAACTTAGGATAAAAGCGTTTTTAAGGGGTTTTCCCAAACTTTCAAATAGACACTATCAAAGGGTTTGGCCAACTATCTTTTAAGCATTTTGAACATGGTGTAACATTTTACATCAAGCTAGCTTTATTGGATTGAAACAATGAAGCAACTAACCTACATGCTAACCTATTTTCCTATGACAATTAACCCAGATTAAACTGTTGGGTTAAGAAATTACTCTACCCTAGGGCTATCTAACCAAGATTAGACAGTCTGGCTAGATTTATTCACTAATCTAACCTAGACACTTTGGCTAAGATTAAACTGTTTATCGAAATCATTCACTACCCTATCAACATCAAATTCAAAAGAACTTGGCCATGCTTGAAAGGTATGGACAAGTTACTATTATTGCATGGGGATTTTATTTCAATTCTTTTATGCCCTCTTTTTCTTTTTCTTTTTCTTTTACTTTTCTTTTTCTTTTTTCTTTTTTCTCTTTTCTTTTTCTTTTTCTTTTTCTCAAATTATTTGTAGAATGACAAATCATTTGTCAAAAAAAATACTAGAGACAAATAATATCCCAGTCACCAGTTGATTCCCATAATTTATGGGGTGATAACATAATGCACAAAATCCTAGATCTAAAAATCAGTCCGTAAATGGAATATTGTAAACCTCTAACTGTTGTTCTGAATGACATATTTCTCTTCCTCTTCTCTCAACATTGAAGAACACTTAAGCAATCTAAGAAGATAAAGTATGAAATTCAAATTTGAAGGTGTATGGTTGATGCATGAAAAAGACTACTACAATAATGTATGACTTTCTATACTTGCTAGTCACTTCAACAATCTGCTCTTATTCTCCATGAATGAACTCTACCTTTATCCTACTCTCTCTTGATCTCTTCTCATATGCGATTGAGTTCTCATATCTTGTCCTCTTTATGTTTTGAGAGAGATAACTAATATCCTCAATCCTAGCTGCCACCAATCTCAAACATGAGATGTAGGGCTAAAGATTAAATTCTAATCTAAGTCACTAGTTTTATATAACTTCTAGAACATTTCATTTAGAATCCTATGACTAATGGACTTCAAAACTTAATACTTTCACTTTTTATTTTATTTTTCAAGTGAAATTATAAGATGAAATATTTACCACTTTTCCTAAGTGGTCACTAAATAAATTTCTCAAACCATTTCATGCACTTTCACACTAAACCTATGTAAGAACTTCTAAATTTCTCAATCCACTTCATGCACTTTCACACTAAATCTATGTAATAACTTCTAAATTTCTCAAACCACTTCATGCACTTTCACACTAAACCTATGTAAGAACTTCTTTCTCAATCTACATTTCTTAACCCTTCCTCTTAGCATAGAAGGTATTCTGTACCAATATAGGTTGTCTTTGAATTTCTCAAACTTCCCTTTTGCGAAGGGCTTGGTCATAATATTAGCTACCTACCAATCTATGGGAATATGCTAGATCTTTACTATTCCATTCTAAATCTTGTCTCATATGAAGTGACATGTGATCTATATGTGCTTGGACTTGTCATGAAACACTGGATTCTTATATATTTTGATACAACTCTGATTATCTTATTAAATGACTATGGGGTATAACTCCTGATTAAAAAATCCTACAAGTAAGTTGCAATTCTAGATGGCCTCACAACTAATAGTACTAGATTCCATGTATATTACCTCTTCTAAGATAAGTGCAATGAAAGTTTGCTTCTTGCTGAGCTAGGATATCATTACTGATTCTAAGCTAAAGAAACACCTTAAGGTGATCTTATTGTCTATTGGACTACATGACCAATCTGAGTTTGAATACCTCTACAAATTCACTTCACCATCTCCATGATATCTCATACCATACTCCATTGTGACCCTCAAATATCTGACCATATGTTTTTTTAATACCTAATGCTCCTGCCTCAACTCCACCATGAACTGACTCAAAGTGTTCACTACAAAACATATATTTAATATAGGGTTGACCAAATACATCAAGGAACCTATCAACTACCTATACAATGTGGGATCCACCAAATCTAAATTTGAAGCTGATGTAGGAGCATCACTCCACGTCAGCAACGTTCCAGCCAGCTAGCATGCATTAATGAAGAAAGGAAGAGGCACAACCCTCTCATTTTTCAAAATTTGAATTTCAATAAATTTTGTAAGGCTTTTAATGCCAGACCACACATCCGTTCAGGAAGGGGTTGAGGTTGCCTTAATTGGTAGCCTGCAACAAGTCCATATCAATTAGGTCTGTGACATTCATTTATGTCATGTATCCATAGGAGCTTCTCGGTGATAGCGATAGCTCAGAGACGGTGAGGTGGAGGATAAGCTCGAGAGAGCCCTCTTTTGTAATTAGAATCTCTAGAGGAAAATAGAGTAGAATAGAGAATTAGGAGAAGAGATCGGAGAAGAGAAGTCTTGAGAGAGAGATGAGACTTGTTACAATCTAGCCTTTGCAAACACATTTGTATAGATATACATATTAATAGAAAATAATTTTTTTTTCCTGCATATGGTTGTTCATGTATTTATGTTCATGAAGGAATGTTATAGATGTATGCTAGATTTTTATCTGTAGGGATAGATAGAATTTGTATATCTAGTTGAGTGGTGGTTTATGTCTGGGTTATTTAGGTCACGCAAGGAGTGCACAACATAACACAGGAGGTTCTATAGCCAGTGCAAGGAGTGTGCATCTGAGCTCTACGGAGTCAGAAAGAATGTGCAAGGAGTGCACACCAGGAGGATTCATAGACTCAAAGGAAGCCTCAGAGTTACTGAATACTCTAGAGGAGGAACTGTGCAAAGAAAGGAACAGAGAAGAAATATAACTACTGAAGGTTATGTAAAGCTCTTCCAAGAGAGCATTGAGTGTGTGCAAGTTCACACAGGAGGGACTCTATTTCGAGTTCAGAGAGAAGAAGTGTCGAGGAGAGACACTCGCAGAGTTGTTGAACACTCTGTAAGCTCTGCAAGGTGTGCATCGAGCTGAAGAATGCTAGGAGGGCATGAAGCATTTCTTTACAAGAAATACTTCAGATCTGAGTTTAGCGAAGTACTCAGTAGCACAAGGAGTATACGAGGATGAAATTATTCTAAGTCTCGAAGCTCAGGAGAAATAGAGCCTTTGCACACAGAGCAATAGAAGAAAGGATATTTCATCATTTCGACATTTCGGAGTTGGGACACCATAGTGACAAGAGATTTTGGGGTCACTTGCATTGTGGACTCCCGGTTCGTGAAAGCGTTCCAGCCGTCATATCTAGGTGCATGGACCGATAGCCATTGGATCTAGGATAAGGTGCACGAGGTTTAACCCTCATATGTGAAGAGGGGAACGAAAGGCCTATTTCGGCATTTCGGCTACTGGGAGATACAAAGGGAAAGAGTCAGGACTCTTGACCCATGAAATCCAAAAGGAATCATGACCATCCAACAAGAGGACACGTGGCGAGCACTCGAGGTTTAGGGGAAATTCCCGAAAGGAGGATTTCGACATTTCAGCTACCAGGAATGCAAAGGGTAAGAGTTCGAAACTCTTGACCCGTGAAATCCCGAAAAGACACAAGCCATTGGATCAGGAGAGGCTATGAGCCGTTGATCCCATTTTGGAGCGGAAGACCAGCATTTTGAGGTTCGGTACTTCGGTATTTCGGATACCGGGAGTTCGAAGGGGCAGGGAGTTGTTGCATCTGGGATCGCGAAATCCTGAAACGCGAAAACCCAAAAGCAGATGGACGAATAGTGTTGGGATACAAAACAGGGTCAGGCATTTCAACATTTCAAGATTCATCTTTTCAGCCATCCCAAGGACAAGAAACCGGGCACTTCGGCGTTGGAAACCTTGAAGTCTCGAAAGCGACATATTGTTGGAGTGGGACTACGGTCATACATTTTGGCAGTTCAGGGTTTGCCTTTCTGGAAGTTCTGAGGAAAAGGATCCGGGGCGCTTGGTGTTAGAAATCCTGAAGTTACGAAACATGACATGGATGTGGAGAAGGGATGTTGTCACGGAGGACGCAATCACTTACATCGAAATTTTGGCATTTCAAAATTTCGGAGTTCGGGGAATAGAAGGGACAAGAAACTTAACATCAGAACTCCCAAAATTGCGAAACCCAAAATCCCTTTTCGGAAAGGGCCGCAGTCATGTTTGGTGGCCATGTGGAGGTGAAGACTCATTCCTGGTGCATTTTTTGTGCCGTTGGAGTTTTCGTGAAGGACCTGTGGATCGAATTCATGGGGCTCCAATGAGAGATCAAAAGAACTATTTCAGTTCTGCAGATTCGAGGGAGATCGATCCTGTGCAGATTTCGGCCTAAGGGTCGAGGGTCTACATCAAGTGGTATCATATCTTAATTGTGTTTGTATATTTCGGGTAGAGGGAGCTATAGGAAAAGGAGTAGTCTGATACACATCAAGTGGTATCAGAGCTGATTTTTGTTTGTAGATTTCAGACAAAAGAAAAGAAGGGATTAAAGGAGAAATTCTGGTAACACCATGTGGAACTAGAACCAGAGATCCATCTATATACAACAGCTGAAAGAAGTAGGGTGTTAGTGCTCTGTGATGATTGTTACAAGGTTAGAAACAGTCAATAGACAACAATGGCGAGCTGTAGGAGGACATGGAGATGCTCTCAGGCGTAGAGTGATCCATAAGTTTTCCAGGAGGGAAGACAGAAGGAAGAGATGGCTACTGAAGGCCATGAGCATGGTGGAAGAGGAGACCACGAACAGATGAGTAAAGCAAAGATTAACAAAGAACTCGCTGAGATAAGAGCAAGAATGGAACAATTGATAGTGAAGATGCAGCAGGAGGCGAAAGCGTGTTGGGTGTATGAATGGCCCATGAAAAATAAGGTGAAGTGGCCAGTCAAGGATTTGTTGGCCATAAGACAACAAAGGTTGTTAAAAATATGGTTGAGGTATGTTGAAAGCCTCAATGACACAGAGCTGGTTTGCATCTGTGAGACAAAAGTTGGAGAAACCCTCAGTGTCACACACCCACTACGGCATAATGCATTTTTTGCCTTTTTCTTTGAGGGACTGAATCCTCAAGACTTCTATGGGGCCTAGCATGAACCCTCTCTTTCTTTATCTTCCTCCAAATGACCACAAGCTGGCCTTAGCGCAAGTGCCTTTCGCTACTCACTAGTCAAGAATCAAGACTCTCAACTTCCTTTTATCCAAACACTGATACCCGAGATACTATATGGGTATGGCTCCTCCTCACTAGCGCCTTCTACATGTAACCGTAGGCTAGGCCAAACACTAGCACCACTCACAACCTCGCCAGTTGAGGTGTTGATCTCTCATGCTCCTCCTTCGCGAATCCCGGAGACGCGAGAGGTAAATGTTGTGTGGACTCTGCAAAGCGACACACACACTCCACTTGTCAACCATGCTATACTCTACTCATGAGCTGTGTCGTCACCGCCCGTCGCACGAGACCTCAACTCTCGGCTCTTCGTAGCCTTAACAATCACGGTGCAACTTCTTCGTCCTGTGAAACCCCGAGCCACGATAAGTCAACATTAGGTTGACTCTTTCCCAGTGTGACACATGTCCACCACCGGTCACCCGCTTCCTAGGTTAAATACTAGTGCTACTCGCATCTCGGAACTTCACGATTTGGAGTTTTGAGCCCTCAGGCTCCTCCTTCGCGAGTTCCCAAGATATGATAAGTCAACAGTGGGTTGACTCCTTCCCACGCAACATGTGTCCATCATCTATCACCCGTTCCCATCTTTCTCTGGGCACTTGTTGTTATTCCACCTGTCAACCACGCGGTCCCCACCTAACGGAGATGCCACATGTTCACATGAGCCCTTGATGCTCGACACTTCGCGAGTTCTATAGTCGAAAAGAAACTCTCTCAAGTTCTGAACCCTCGATAGGCGATAACCACGAAATTTCTGATCCCATGGTTCTCCGTGGCTTGGATCCAACAGTCACGATCACGTCGCGATCTCGCGAATCGTGAGTTCATGCAGTCCTACCCTTGACCAGTCCAAGTCACGAGTTAGGGAAATGCTACTCTCCTGCCTATACAAAGGCTAAGATCGATGGTCAATAGGGCTCCGTCAGATCCTTGGATCTACGGTCCCGATTCCTTCGCTACTTACGAAGGTTGAAAGGGGTCAAGGCATTAACACCTAAGTTCCTTCCTCCAATCTAACGGTCGTGACAGACCTCAGATCCCTCGAAAGGATCTCTTCGGTTCATCTAACAAACAAAAGGGTACTCTCCTTTAGTATTTTAAACTTGCTATCCTTCCTGAGCCTCGTCAGCTATGAAATACTTGAGAGCTTTGTGCTCTGTCTCCTGGACTTGACTCTTAGAAGAGTGTTCAGTACAACTTTTCATCAAGGGGTTCTAGGGTTCTATTTTATTGCAGAGGGCCTGTGCATATCGGCACTACCTCTCATGAGGTCAACAAACTCCATCCTCCAAGGGACTCAGAATGACTAGGTGAGTAAACCATCATACATGCATCTACACCTAAGGTCGACGAGCTCACAGTTCGTGACTCTAGTTTAAGACACTACAGAACTTCATAATTTATGAGAACAAGTCATGTCCGGCCCATATAATTCCTTACTTGCCTAATTATACAAGCAAGAAGAAATAGAAGGGATACAGTATATCCATTAAGCATTCATTCACATTCCTGAAAGCATGCACAATATAACCAATTCATACACAGTCACAACTAAGTTACACAGGGTAGGAAATCACTTATCTATTATAGGTTTCTGCCAACCAACTGACTGTGGGTGTTCGTCCTTCCACCCAACCATAGGCTCAGAGGCATTCAATATTAGCACTCTATCCACCCTCGTTCCAAGCCATGATATCACCAGTGAACTCTCACTCTTCTCGAGGGTTCTCTCTCTGTTTTCAGTTTCTGTTTGAGTCTTATTTTCTACAACTTGGAGCTTTCTTGCTTGCTTGTGGCCTTGATGAGGTTTCTCGGATTCCCTTCAACATCAATATCGCGGCCTTCTATTCATGATTCATTGGAGAGATTCACGCCTCTCCCTTGTGAGCTCCCATTCTCGTCTGGTGTCTCCTTTTCCGTGTGTGTGTCCCTCTTACTTGGGAAGGTTTTTGCCAACCTATCTAGTTCCTTCTGTCAGAAAGAAGCTTAGGTCTGCAAGTCACTGTGGTACTTCTGACTGACGGCCCATGTTACCATTCATGGGGGTGGTTGGTGATTCAACCATCGGTCCTTTCTTCATTGACTGATTTTCTTTCCTGGGATTCGAAGGAATCTCCTTATGAAGGGAGATTTGGGGTTATTTGATAGATGAACCCTCTCTTATAGTTTTCACATTCTTCCTCTAGTGAATTCATCGCCAGTACTTTCAAGGCTTCACCCCCACAATCAGTTATTGGCAACTCAAACAATAATACATTTACATTTTCCTCATGCATTATCATGGTAACTCCTACTTTATGATTAATTACAAATTGGGGGAAACAGGGTGTTACAATTCCCTCCCCCTTAAAGGAACACCATCCTCGGTGTTCTTTCTCAAAAACACTTTTCATGCCTTTCTCATTCAGCCACTTCATAAGTCTTGACCTTCATCCTTGGTCAGGTCCTTTTTCAGGATGTAAGTCTTCGTCATCTGCCTTCAATAATTCTTGGACACAAGCATATTAACCATAATTTTGTGCGAAAACATCTTACTATTGTTCAAAATTCAAAAAGGAAAATTTTCATATTCTAGCACAGTACTTATCTGTGTAGTTTGTGGATCTGTATCCACATGGTATTTTTTTCATCCATGCTCATCGCTTTCCTTGATGTACCCATTGGGTGCATGATTCCAATTCAATAGTTCACAAGAGCTATCATGATTTCATCTTCCTTACCAAGGTCTTTCCGCACAGGAAACTACCCACTGTGTGCATGATCCCAATATTTTACAAGAATTATTAAGGTCTCCTTTTCCCTGTGGTCACTCACACTCTAGGCCCAGGCTCAGGCATCCCCTTCACTATTATACAGTCCCTCGGGCGATCCATCTTACCCTGGTGAGGTTTTCTCGCACAAGAAGATTTTAGAGACTCTATCGAATCTTACAATTGAGGTGTCCCTCAGACATGCTCTGTCGAGGTGTCACTCCGACTTGTGTTACCTCAACATAATCTATTTCAGGCGATCATGACTTATCACGGGGTTCTCATGGCTCAACAGTAGCCCTTTTTCATCATCTTCAGCTTTGACAGCCTTCATTTTTTTCTTTATGGACATGTCTTTTCTTCCCACCTATATCACAGGTATATAAAATTCATGAGACATCATTATAAATTTTAACTTTCATAATTTTATTGCAAATCTGTCACCCACAGATTTTTCAATCTCACGACTTGTTTTCATATATTTGTTCCACACAGGAACCAGATTCACAATTATGGGAATTTCCTTCCCATAACAGTTTGGCTCAGCAGGCAATTGGCCTTCCTTATGGGCTTACTATGCCACCATATCCAAGACCCCCTTTGCTTCCTGCACTTTCCACTTCAATCGTCCAAACAACTTGTTAGCTTTTCCATGCATATACATTTTATTGCACCTTTACAACATCGTCACAACAATTTCAAAATTGTGCATACTTAACAATTAAATTACTTTCTCAAAAAGGGGAAATACCATCCCTTGCAGTTTGGCTCAGCAGGAAATCGGTCTTCCTTATGGACTTACAACACTTCCATATCCAAGACCCCCTTTGCTTCCTGCAATTCATTCTTTACACAACCAAACAATTGTTAGTTTCATCTCAACATACCAAATTTTTTTATTTTTTTTTAAACATAGTTCAACATTTAAAAAGGGTTTTAACAATTGTGATGATATGGCCACATTCATACCCAATGCATCCTTGCATTGTTTTTCAGGTTTGTCACACTTTATGACTGGTTCTTGGCCATGGGGTGTTGGAAGTTAACCAATCTTTTCCTCATATGGTTTATTCGTTTTCTTTCATTCTTACAGTAGGACCATACTGCCTTCTATAGGCCGATCACGATCCCAAATCAATACACATGAACTCAAAATTTTCACATGAATTCCTTTATGCATTCCTTGATTGTCAATGCATTCATGACATATCAATTCATGAACTCTTCCAATGGTTATAAACAATGTTTACTACCAGAGGTTCATATCTCCATTATTCAGGTTCTTCCTCTTGAGTCATACCTTACTTGGGTATCCAAGGCATACATATTCCTTTCAAGTTTATGCATAACACTAAGACAATAAAATATTTCAGAAGTGGTTCCTGCCAAATCCCTTCATACCTTGTGCCACATAGGCAAAAATATCTTTATACCGGTTCTTGGCTGCTAGCACTCTCTCTCTAATATTATCCCATCAGTGGTGTTCCATGGGGACTTTTAAAGTCCCTTCAATAATCGTTCCACAAGAACCTTCTCATAGTCATCCTTTGATTGAGGTTGCTCATCATTGGCAACTATCTTCCTCAATAGCTCCAATTCATTTCTATACACAACATGCATCATCATAGCCACAATTACATTAGTTGTAATATTAAGTCGAATGCATGTATCATAACGTTCGAACTCATAATCATCCTCAAATGTTTCCATAAGTGCAACACAAACAAATTTCGATTGTATCTTCAACAATACAATCCTTATTACTTAGGGTGTCAAGACCTTTTCATTCATCAATGTACTAACTTTCTCATCCCATAGAAAACGTAATGCAAAGCAAGGAAATAATTGAGGGCTCTTCCCTTCTTCAAATTCTTTCTACATCGCTTGGGGCTTTTCATCCCAGTCTAGTTATCTCTAAGGTCTCATTGCCTTTTCTTACTCATAGCTTCAACCAAGCCTTATCGGTTAAACGTACTCATTTATTCATTTAATCATACTCAAGGAGTTTACTTGCCTCTTACCAACTATATTGATTTCCACAACTGCTCTTTTTCTGAGCAGCCTTGGTTAGGCCTCACCCTAACCCTTTTGTTTTTGGGATACTACAACATGATTTAGTAGAAACTCTTTGCTCATAATAAATCATGAACATGTGCATCCTACACACTTCCATTCGGTTATCAGAATGGTCAACATTCAATTGTTAGTATTCTATTAATTACATGATTCTTTCAAAATGTAATCAAAGATTCTTATATATGGATAGGCCTTGCAGCCCATTGTCCAACCTTCAACAATTATTAGGGTTGTGACTCTGTTCTTATGACAAAGTCCTTACACAGTTCCTCCACCGGGAACTCCTTCGGCATGCAACTTCCTTATTGCATATGCATCACTATTTGTGATGACTTCAACCTTGAGTTAGCTTTGGTTCTTTTTTATTTTTATTTTTTTTAAATATTCCTCTTAAGGAATATAAACATGCATCTTTACTGTTAAGATTGTTCAATTCAGATTCATTCACAATCCTTCTCATGTTATGCTCAAAGGCATAATCATTTGTCTCTGATTATGACAAGAGAGCATCTTTGCTCCTTTACCCTTTCATCTAATTATATTGGCACTTCCTGAGGAAATGGAATACATTCCCCTCGGGATATTATTTGGAGCAAAACTTTCATGACTCCCTAGAATGGAGTTAGTTATGCTTCCATAGTATTCCTTCAATCTTGGCAAAAGCAATACTTTCTTTATACTTCACTCATTAGGAAAAACCATATCGTGCCTATAACTATACTCTTACATCATATGTGTGCATTACTTTGCACTTTTAGTATCATTCATACCTTACTGGTATTAATATCAGGCTTCCTATTATGAAGCTTCACACTGCATTCAACTCATATGTATTCATCATAGTAGCTCATGCCTTCTCCTCATGCGACCACCAACGGTGACCACGATCCGAACTAAAAGGAGCTTTGTGTTTCATGATTTCGGGATTCATGTTGCAAGGAACTTTGGTTCTTTGATCCCCGAAATCCGAAAACCCGAAAGACCGAATCTAAGGTTTTCTCGGCTCTTTTATTAACATGGCCCTTCACTTGGAACCTGGGGTCAACTCCCAGACACACATCGGGATCCCATGTTTTGGTGAATCTGTGGAAAACATTCCACCATTTCCAAAAACTTCTGATCCATGAGGGTCTGACAACTTGGATCCCACGGTCCATATCTCTCTGGCAATCAATGGTCCTGACCAAATCCCGTCTTTCCACCTTTTGGGACACTGGCAGAGTCTTCACCCCTTAACTCCCGATTCCTGAAATTGCAAAATTCTCTTCTGGACGATCAATGGTCTAGATCACTCCGTGATCAATGACTATGATATTTTCGCGAATTTCTCATTGCTTCTTCCAATCCCTTTGGTTCTGTGAAATTCCGATATCTCCTTGCAACTAACTAGTGTGCTACTTCTCCAAGATATAACAACTCAAAGCATTTCGGTTCTTTCTGAATGGATCTCGACTCTCGATCCTATCCAATCTTCAAAACTCTTTTCTGAAGGATTTCTCCCGCTCAATCCTCCATACTTGTTCTTTCTTCGATCTTTAGTTTTCTGTGCTTCACCTTTGAACACTTCTACTCTTCGAAACTTAGAAGCTTTTTCTAAGTGTTTCCTCTCCAGACTTAAAACCACTACTCCTCCTGGTATACTATGTGTTCAACCTCCAAAGTTTTCAAACTTTAACAGAAGCTTGATTCTATACGTGTGTTCGGTGTACCAAATTTCCCCGCTATCTCTTCTGAGCTTTTGAGTTACTTACAGGACTAATATCGTAGTCATAACTCATATGGATGCTACCCTCTCTTTATGGAAACAACCAATAAGGGTCATTCTTGGGAATTAGCAATAGTCCCAAGGGACTCCTCTTAATATTGCTTAAGAAGATTATCCTTGTTGTCGATTCTAACCATTATAGGTCAAGTAATCTGACCCCATATATTTTCATCAATCCTCTCACTCATGAGGAGTTATATGCTCAGGGTTTAGTATTTTAATAATGGAGTAATTATAACTTTCTAAGGATCCTACCAGTCCTTACCAGATTTCCTGAATCATGAAGGAGTTCTTCATTTGGATCTTAAGTTCTTACCTAACCAGCCATCTCAATTGCAAGAGACTCTATGATCCAGATTATTTTCGGCATGAAATGAGAGCAGAGATATAATAAAGAAATGCACAGAGATATTGCAGATATTCAATAATATAACAGAAATGTATCAGAGATGCAACCATAAACACAGATATACATTAATACACGATTTATATTAATCAAAGAAATGTACAGAGACTATAAAAATACAGAGTGAAAGACTCGTTAGAATGGTGGCAGCTTATCTTTGAGAAGAGATGTGACGACTACTCGCATTCACAAGAATATGGTTACAATGAGGCTTTGAAGGCCCTTTTACAATAAATGAGAATGCCAAAAGTCCTAGACATCCAAAAACCTAACCCTAGGAGATGAAGCGCCAAAAGTCATGTGGGTCCCGTTTGGGTAAGTGAGTACATCAACTTCCCGAGGTCGTAACTTTTGCATACAATCTCCGTTTTAGGCGTGTGATAGCTCGTTCGAAAGGTATCGTCGAGGAGATTCATTTTGGGGGCTCAATCATGCCTTAGGATATCATTGAGAACCTCGATCTCGAAAAAACTTCATTTAGGCCCTCTAAATGGCCCTGGAAGTTAAAACCTGCTAAAAATAGTAAATTGCCAAAATTGCTAGAAAACAGTTTTGAGCCAGTCGAAAAAGGTGGGTGGCCACAAATATACACCTAGATCACTCTAACTACTTTAGTAGGTAGCCATCATTACACTATAACAGAACAACTCAGTTCATGTCCCTTATCTGGCTCATGTAGCCTCATAGCACAATTCATTCCACCTCTGTTATTCACACTCAGGTCTTATCAGTAATATTGATCAATGCATTCCTACTCCTATAACAATAGTTACCATTTTAACAGAGGGGTTAAAGAAATTCCCAATTTACAGTTTCATTCTGCGGTCCTTCTTCTTCAAGAGAAAATGTAGATAACAATGTCTCTTTACGTGGCTCATACATGAGCCCAAGCATGCCAAGTGTTGTAACCATGCTCTGATACCAATTTGTCACACACCCACTATGGGATAATGAATTTTTCACCTTTTTCTTTGAGGGACCGAATCCTTGGGACTTCTACGGGGCCTAGCGCAGACCCTCTCTTTTCTTATATTCCTCCAAACGACTATAAGATGGCCTTAGTGCAAGCGCCTTTCGCTACTCACGAGTCAGGAATCAAGACTCTCGACTTTCTTTTCTCCAAACACTGATACCCGAGATACTATATGGGTATGGATCCTCCTCACTAGTGCCTGCTACATGTAATCGTAGGCTAGGCCAAAAACTAGCACCACTCACAACCTCGCCAGTTGAGGTGTTGAGCTATTGTGATCCTCCTTCGCGAATCCCCGAGACGCGAGAGGTAAATGCTGCATGGACTATGCCAAAGCGACGCGCACACACCACTTTTCAACCCCGCTATACTCTGCTCATGAGCTGTGTTGTCGCTACCCATCACACGAGACCTCAGCTCTCGGCTCTTCGCAGCCTTAACGATCACGATGCAACTTCTTCGTCCTGCGAAACCCTGAGCCACAATAAGTCAACATTAGGTTGACTCTTTCCCAGTGTGACACGTGTCCACCACCGGTCACCCGCTTCCTAGGTTAAATACTAGCGCTAGTCGCATATCTCTCCTTCGCGAGTTGGAGTGTTGAGCCCTCAGGCTCCTCCTTCGCGAGTTCTCGAGATACGATAAGTCAACAATGGGTTGACTCGTTCCTAGGCGATGTGTGTCCATCATCTGTCACCTATTCCCATCTTTCTCTGGGCACTTGTTGTTACGCCACATGTCAACCACGTGGCCCCCACATAACGGAGATGCCACGTGTTCACATGAGCCCTCGGTGCTCGGCACTTCGCGACTTCTATAGTCGAAAAGAAACTCTCTCAAGTTTTGAACCCCCGGTAGGCGATAACCTTGAAATTTCTGATCCCACGGTTCTCCGTGGCCTGGATCCAACAGTCACGATCACATCGCGATCTCGTGAATCGTGAGTTCATGAAGTCCTACCCTTGACCACTCTAAGTCACAAGTCAGAGAAATTCTACTCTCCTTCCTATACAAAGGCTAATATCGACGGTCAATAGGGCTTCGTCAGGTCCTTGGATCTACGGTCCCGATTCCTTCACTACTTGCGAAGGCTGAAAGGGGTCGAGGCATTAACACATGCATTCCTTCCTCCAATCTAACGGTCATGATAGACCTCAGATCCCCCGAAAGGATCTCATCCATTCATCTAGCAAATGAAAGGGTACTCTCCTTCGGTATTTGAAACTTGCTATCCTTCCTGACCTTCGTCAGCTATGAAAGACTTGAGAGCTTTGCGCTCTGTCTCCTAGACTTGACTCTTAGAAGAGTCTTCAGTACAAATATTCATAAAGGGGTTTTGGGGTTCTATTTGATCGCAGAGGGCATGTGCATATCGGCACTACCTCTCATGAGCTCAAAAAACTCCTTCCTCCAAGGGACTCCTAACGACTAGGTGAGTAAACCATCGTACATGCGTCTACACCTAAGGTCGACGAGCTCACAGTTCATGGCTCTAGTTTAAGATGCTACAGAACTCCAGAATTTATGAGAACAAGTCACGTCCGGCCCATATAATTCCTTACCTACCTAATTATACAACCAAGCATAAATAGAAGGGATATAGTATATCCATTAAGCATTCATTCACATTCCTGAAAGCATGCACAATATAACCAATTCATACATAGTCACAACTAAGTTACACAGGGTAGGAAATCACTTATCTATTATAGTTTGTCATCAACCAACTGACTGCGGGTGTTCGTCCTTCCACCAGACCATAGGCTTAGAGGCATTCAATATTAGCACTCTGGCCACCCCTGTGCCAAGCCATGATATCACCAAGGAACTCTCACTCTTCTCGAGGGTTCTCTCTCTGTTTTCAGTTTCTGTTCGGGTCTTGTTTTCTACAACTCAGAGCTTTCTTTCTTCCTTGTGGCCTTGGCAAGGTTTTTTAGATGCCCTTCGACATCAATCTCCCGGCCTTCTATTCATGATTCACTGGAGAGCTTCGCACCTCTCCCTTTCGATCTCTCATTCTTGTCTGGTATCTCCTTTTCCATGTGTGTGTCCCTCTTACTTGGGAAGGTTTTTTCCTACTATCTGGTTCCTTCTATCAGAAGGAAGCTCAGGTATGCAAGTCCCTATGGTACTTTAGACTGATGGCCCATGCTTCCATTCATGGGGGTGGTTGGTGATTCAACCACCGGTCCTTTCTTCATTGATTGATTTTCTTTCCTTGGGATTCAATGGAGGATTGTCATCCTTATCAAGGGAGATTTGGGGTTATTTCATACATGAACCCTCTCTTATAGTTTTCAAATTCTTCCTCTAGTGATATCATGGCCAATACTTTCAAGGTTTCACCCCCATTGTCAGTTATTTCCAACTCAAACAATAATACATTTACATTTTCCTCATGCATTAGCATGGTAATTCCTACTTTATGATTAATTACAAATTGGGGGAAACAGGGTGTTACACTTAGTGATGAGGAAGAGAGATCAGTTACAGGTCTCATAAACTGCCGGGAGGGAAGAGATGAATTTTCCAATTTCCAGGTGGGCAATGAAATGAGATCATTGGAGGATCTCATATACTATCAGGAGGACAGTAGTGGAATTCATATTTCCAGGGGGGCAATGGTATGAGTTTAGTTGAAGATCTCGTAAACTGCCAAGTGGTTAGGACAAAAATCCCATATTGCCAAGTGGGAAAGGGAGAGCAGATGAGATTGTTTGAAAGTCTCATGGACTCAGGGATGAGTTTGGGTTAGCAAGGAGTGTTGATGAAGATGGGATTGATTGATGTTATAAACTTCTAGGTGGGCAGAAGTGAACTTGCAAGTTGCCAGGTGGGAAATGGGAAGAGATCAACAGAAGGTCTCGCGTATTGTTGGGGGAGCAGTGCTGAAAGTTCAGATTGCCAGGTGGGCAATGAGATGGGACCATTTGGTCTCATAGACTTCCAGGTGGGCATCTAAAAATTCCCAAATTGCCAGGTGGGCAAGGGGAAAGAGATGAGACTGTCTGAAAGTCTCATGAACTCAGGGGAGAGTTTCGATCAGCAAGGAGTGCTGACAGGAGAGTATCAGAAGAGAATTCTAATCATTAGGAAAATTGAAGTATTCCTACCAAGCAGCCCAGTTGAGGCTAAGGAATGCATTGTAGATGCAGCAACAGAAGAAAAACAACCAGTAGAGATTGTCATGGAGGAAGAAGTGGAGCAGACACTGATATTTTCCCAAGGAGAAAATGAGGAGCATTCAAAAGAATGGCTCAAAATTGTCAGCCAGGAAGTTGAAATAGAGATGGTTGTAGCACTGGAGCCTGCAACAGAAGAAGAAACAGACAACACAAACTTTGCTAATCTGTATCAAGAATTGGAAGCCCTGGAAAACAGGGTGATGGTGCAAAGATTGCACATCCAACAGGATAAGTGGGAAGAAGGTAGTGGAGCATACCATCCCTAGGAGAAGCTGGAAGAAGTTGGAAGTATGCCAGCAGGAGAAATGGCAGTAGCAGAACTACCATAGGAAGAGGCTGAACAATAGTTCAGTGAGGAGACTGAAGAGCTAGAGTCTGCAGCAGAGTGGCCACTTAGTACCACAAAGAGAGATAAAGACATCATGGGAGATTGAGTAGATCTACTAATTGAGAAGACAGAAGTGTGACAGAGGAAACTACATACAAAGATCCAGCCAGTTGAGCAGCTGGACAAGATAATTGAGGAGATCAGAAGGCTGATGATCAGATCAGCAGAAGCGGTCAACAATGAGAAGTTGAGTAAAAGGGAGCCTGCAAGAGCAGTAAGGAAGAAGCAGCAACAATAGAAGTAGAAACATAGCTGGAGAGGAGCAGATGGACAACTCCAAGGGAAAGTTTGGGATCCAGGGGAATTTCAACACTGGAGAAGAGGAGCTCATGAGCAGGAGCTCATGAATAGGAGCTCGTGAACAGGAGCTCGTGAGCAGGAGCTCATGATTTTTCCTACTGAGGAGTATGATGCAGGAGCATCACTCCATGTCAACAGCATGCCAACCAACCAACACGCCTTAATGAAGAAAGGGAGAGGCACAACCCTCTTGTTTTTCAAAATTTGAATTTCAATAAATTTTGTATGGCTTTTAATGCCATACCACGCATCCGTTTAAGAAGGGGTTGAGGTTGCCTTAATTGGTAGCCTATAGCAAGTCTAGATCACTCATTTTGGTGACATTCATTTATGTCATGTAGCCGTAGGAGCCGCTCGGTGATAGCGATAGCTCAAAGACGGTGAGGTGGAGTAAAATCTCGAGAGAGACCCCTTTTGTAATTAGAATCTCTAGAGGAAAATAGAGTAGAATAGAGAATTATGAGAAGATACCAGAGAAGAGAGGTCTCAAGAGAGAGCTGAGACTTGTTAGAGTCTAGCCTTTGTAAACACATTTTTATAGATATACAGATTAATAGAAAAGCAATTTTTTTTCTTGCATATGGTTGTTGATGTATTTATTTCATGAAGGAATGTTGTAGATGTATCCTAGATTTTTATCTGCAGGGATAGATAGAATTTGTTTATCTGATTGAGTGGTGGTTTCTGTCTGGGTTATTTAGTCCGTGCAAGGAGTGCACAACAAAACACTGGAGGTTCTGTAGCGCAAGGAGTGCACTTATGAGCTCTGCAGAGTCAGAAAGAACTTGCAAGGAGTGCACACTAGGAGGATTCACAGACTAAAAGGAATCCTCAGAGTTACTGAATACTCTGGAGGAGGAACTATGCAAAGAAAGTCATAGAGAAGAAACAGAACTATTGAAGGTTTTGTAAAGCTCTTCTAGGAGGGCGTTGAGCGTGTCAAGTTTGCACAAGAGGGACTCTATTTCAAGTTCAGAGAGAAGAAGTGTTGAGGAGAGACACTCGCAGAGTTGTTGAACACTCTGTAAGCTCTGCAAGGTGTGCATCGAGCTGAAGAATGCCAGGAGGGCGTGAAGCATTTCTTTACAAGAAATACTTCAGATCTGAGTTTAGAGAAGTACTCAGTAGCACAAGGAGTGTGTGAGGATGGACTTATTCTAAGTCCCGAAGCTCAGGAGAAACAAATCCTTTGCGCAAAGAGCAATAGAAGAAAGGAGATTTCATCATTTTGATATTTTGGAGTTCAAAGTCTGGAGTGACAAGATATTTTGTGGTCGCTTGCATCGCGGACTCCCAGTTCGTGAAAGCATGCTAGCCGTCAGATCTGGGTGCATGGACCGATAGCTATCAGATCTAGGAGAAGGTGCATGAGGTTTAACCCTCATATGTGAAGAAGGGAACACAAGTCCTATTTCGACATTTCGGCTACTGGGAGATACAAAGGGAAAGATTCGAGATTCTTGACCCATGAAATCCTGAAAGGATCGTGACCATCCAATAGGAGGACACGTGGCAAGTGGTTGAGGTTTCAGGGAAATTTCCGAAAGGAAGATTTCGACATTTCGGCTACCGGGAATGCAAAGGGTAAGAGTTCGAAACTCTTGACTCGTGAAATCCCAAAAAGACACAAGCCATCGGATCAGGAGAAGCTATGAGCCATTGATCCCAGTTTGGAGCGGAAGACTGGCATTTCGAGGTTCGGTACTTCAGTATTTCGGATACCAGGAGTTGGAAGGGGCAAGGAGTTGTTGTAGCCAGGATCGCGAAATCCTGAAACACGAAAACACGAAAGAAGATGGAGGAATAGTGTCGGGCTAGGAAATAGGGTCAACCATTTTGACATTTTGGGATTCATCTTTTCAGCCATCCCAAAGACAAGAAACCGGGCACTTTGGCGTTGGAAACCCCGAAGTCCCGAAAGCATCGTATTGTTGTTGTGGGACTACTATCATAAATTTTGGCAGTTCAGCGTTCGGCTTTCTGGAAGTTCTGAGGAAAAGGATTCGGGGCACTTGGTGCTAGAAATCCTGAAGTCGTGAAATGCGACGTGGGTGTGGAGAAGGGCTATGGTCATGGAGGACGCAATCGCTTAGACCGAAATTTTGACATTTTGGCATTTCAGAGTTTGGGGAATTGGAGGGTCAAGAAACTCGACATCAGAACTCCCAAAATCGTGAAACCCAAAATCCCTTTTTGGAAAGGGTCGCGGTCATTTCTGGTGGTCGTGTGGAGGCGAAGACTCACACCTGGTGCATTGCTTGTGTCGATGGAGTTTTTGTGAAGGACCTGTGGATCGAATTCATGGGTTTCCAGTGAGGGCTCGAAAGAACTATTTCAATTCTGCAGATTCAAAGGAAATCGATCCTGTGTGGATTTCGGCCTAAGGATCAGGGGTCTGCATCAAGTGGTATTAGAGCTTAATTGTGTCTATATATTTCAGGCAAAGGGAGCTAGAGGAAAATAAGTAGTATGATACACATCAAGTGGTACCAGAGACGATTTTCTTTTGTAGATTTCAGACAAAAGAGAAGAAGCGATTAAAGGAGAAATTCTGGTAACACCAAGTGGAACCAGAACCAGAGATCCATCTGTATACATCAAGTGAAAGAAGTAGGTTGTTAGTGATCCGTGATGATTATTTTAAGGTGCGCAATAGTCAATAGACAGCTAGGCGAGTTGTAGGAGGACATGGAGATGCTCTCAGGTGTAGAGTGATCCATAAGTTTTCTAGGAGGGCAGACAAAAGTAAGAGATGGTTACTGAAGGCCATGAGCGTGGTGGAAGAGGAGATCACTAGAAGATGAGTAAAGCATAGATTGACAAAGAACTCACTAAGATAAGAGTGAGAATGGAACAACTAACAGTGAAGATGCAGTAGGAATCGAAAGTGCGTTGGGTATATGAATGGCCCATGAAAAAGAAGGTGAAGTGGCCAGTCAAGGAGATGTTGGCCATAAGACAACAAAGGCTGTTAAAAATATGGCCGAGGTATGCTAAAAGCCTAAGTGACACAGAGATGGTTTGCATCTGTGAGCCAGAAGTTGGAGAAACCCTCAGTGATGAGGAAGAGAGATCAATTATAGGTCTCATAAACTTCCAGGAGGGCAGAGATTAATTTTCCAATTGCCAGGTGGGCAATGAAATGAGATCATTGGAGGATATCATAGACTGTCAGGAGGATGACAGTGGAAATTCATATTGCGAGGGCAACAATGGTATGAGATTAGTTGAAGATCTCGTAAACTGCTAGGTGGGCAAGACAAAAATCCCATATTTCCAAGTGGGCAAGGGAGAGCAGATGAGACTGTCTAAAAGTCTCATGGACTCAGGGATGAGTTCGGGTCAGCAAGGAGTGTTGATGAATATGGGATTGATTGTTCTCATAAACTTCCAGGTGGGCAGAAGTGGACTTTCGAGTTGCCAGGTGAGCAGTGGGAAGAGATCAGCAGAAGGTCTCGCATACTACCAGGGGAGTAGTGCTGAAAGTTCAGATTGCTAGGTGGGCAATGAGATGTGGTTGTTTGGTCTCATAGACTGCCAAGTGGGCAACAAAAAATTTCCAAATTGTCAGGTGGGCAAGGGGAAAGAGATGAGACTGTCTGAAAGTCTCATGAACTGAAGGGAGAGTTCAGATCAGCAAGGAGTGCTGATAGGAGAGAATCAGAAGAGAATTCTAATCATTGGGGGAATTGAAGTATTCCTACCAAGCAGCCCAGTTGAGGCCAGAGAATGAATTGTAGATGCAGCAGCAGAAGAAAGACAACTAGCAGAGACTGTCATGGAGGAAGAAGTGGAGAAGACACTGATGTTTTCCCAAGGAGAAAAGGAGGAGCATTCAAAAGAATGGCTCTAAATTTTCAGCCAGGAAGCTGAAATAGAGATGACTACAACACTAGAGCCTGCAACAGAAGAAGAAGCAGTTAACACAGACTTTGTTGATCTGTATCAAGAATTGGAAGCCCTAGAAAACAGGGTGATGGTGCAAAGACTACACATCCAACAGGCTAAGTGGGAAGAAGGTAGTGGAGCATACCAGCCCCAGGAGAACTTGGAAGAAGTTGGAAGTATGCCAGCATGAGAAATGGCAGTAGAAAAACTTCCATAGGAAGAGGTTGAACAACAGTTCAGTGAGGAGACTGCAGAGCTGGAGTCTGCAGCAGAGTGGCCACTTAGTGCAACAAAGAGAGATAAATACAACATGGGAGATCGAGCATATCTACCCATTGAGAATACATAAGTGTAGCAGAGGAGACTGCATACAAAGAGCCAGCCAGTTGAGCAGCTGGCCGATATAATTGAGGAGATCAGAAGGTTGATTATCAGATCAATAGAAGTGGTCAGCAATGAGAAGCTGAGTAAAAGGGAGAATACAAGAGCAGCAAGGAATAAGTAGCAACAACAACAACAACATAGCTGGAGAGGAGCAGATGGACAGCTCCAAGGGAAAGTTTTGGATCCAGGTGGATTTCAACACTGGAAAAGAGGAGCTCATGATTTTTTCAGATGAGGAGTATGATGCAACAACATCACTCCATGTCAGTAGCGTCCCAGCCAGCTAGCATGCATTAATGAAGAAAGGGGGAGACACAACCCTCTCATTTTTCAAAATTTGAATTTCAATAATTTTTGTAAGGCTTTTAATGCCAGACCACACATCCGTTCAGGAAGGGGTCGAGGTTGCCTTAATTGGTAGCCTGCAGCAAGTCCATATCAGTCAGGTATGTGAAATTAATTTATGTCATGTACCCATAGGAGCCACTCAATGATAGCGATAGCTCAGAGACGGTGAGGTGGAGGATAAGCTCGAGAGAGCTCTCTTTTGTAATTAGAATCTCTAGAGGAAAATAGAGTAGAATAGAGAGTTAGGAGAAGAGACCAGAGCAGAGAGGTCTCGAGAGAGATTTGAGACTTGTTACAACCCATCTTTTGTAAACATGTTTGTATAGATATATAGATTAATAGAAAAGAAGTTTTGTTTCCTGCATATGGTTGTTCATGTATTTATGTTCATGAAGGAATGTTGTATATGTATGCTAGATTTTTATCTTTAGGGATAGATAGAATTTGTCTATCTGGTTGAGTGGTGGTTTATGTCTGGGTTCTTTAGGCCATGCAAGGAGTGCACAATAGAACACTGGAGGTTCTGTAGCCAGTGAAAGGAGTGCGCATCTGAGCTCTGCGGAGTCAGAAAGAATGTGCAAGGAGTGCACACTAGGAGGATTCATAGACTCAAAGGAAGCCTCAAAGTTACTGAATACTCTAGAGGAGGAACGATGCAAAGAAAGGAAGAGAGAAGAAATAGAACTACTGAAGGTTCTGTAAAGCTCTGCCAGGAGGGCATTGAGCGTGTGCAAGTTTACACAGGAGGGACTCTATTTCAAGTTCAAAGAGAAGAAGTGTCGAGGAGAGACACTCACAGAGTTTTTGAACACTCTGTAAGCTCTGCAAGGTGTGCATTGAGCCGAAGAACGACAGGAGGGCATGAAGCATTTCTTTACAAGAAATACTTTGGATCTGAGTTTAGTAAAGTACTCAGTAGCACAAGGAGTGTGCGAGGATGGACTTATTCTAAGTCCCGAAGCTTAGGAGAAACAAAGCCTTTGCACACAGAGCAATAGAGGAAAGGAGATTTCATCATTTCGGCATTTCAGAGTTCGGAGTCCGAGTGACAAGAGATTTTCGGGTCGCTTGCATCGTGGACTCCCAGTTCGCGAAAGTGCTTCAGCTGTCAAATCTAGGTGCATGGACCAATAGCCATCGGATCCAGGAGAAGGTGCATGAGGTTTAACCCTCGTATGTGAAGAGGGGAATGAAAGGCCTATTTCGGCATTTTGGCTACTGGAAGATACAAAGGGAAAGAGTCGGGACACTTGACCCATGAAATCCTGAAAGGATCGTGACCATCCAACAGGAGAACATGTGGCAAGCGGTCGAGGTTTCGAGGAAATTCCCGAAAGGAGGATTTCGACATTTTGGCTACCAGGAATGCAAAGGGTAAGAGTTTGAAACTCTTGACCCATGAAACCCTGAAAAGACACAAGCCATAGGATCAGGAGAGGCTATGAGCCGTTGATCCAAGTTTGGAGCGGAAGACCAACATTTCGAGGTTCGGTACTTCGTTATTTCGGATACCGGGAGTTTGAAGGGGTAGGGAGTTGTTGTAGCCAGGATTGAAAAATCCTAAAATGTGAAAACCCGAAAGCAGATGGAGGAATAGTGTCGGGCTATGAAACAGGGTCAGCCATTTCAACATTTCAAGATTCGGCTTTTCAGCCATTCCGAGGACAAGAAACCGGGCACTTCGGCATTGGAAACCCCGAAGTCCCGAAAGCGACGTATTGTTGGAGTGGGACTATGGTCATACATTTCGGTTGTTCGGGGTTCAGCTTTCCGGAAGTTCCGAGGAAAAGGAGCTAGGGTGCTTGGTGTTAGAAATGCCAAAGTCGCGAAACACGATGTGGATGTGGAGAAGGGTTGTGGTCATGGAGGACACAATCGCTTAGACCAAAATTTTGACATTTCGGCATTTTGGAGTTCGGGGAATCGAAGGGTCAAGAAACTCAACATCAGAACTCCCAAAATCGCAAAATCCAAAATCCCTTTTCGGAAAGGGTCACTGTCATGTCTGGTGGCCGTGTGGAGGTGAAGACTCATGCCTGGTGCATTGCTTGTGCCGATGGAGTTTTCGAGAAGGACCTATGGATTGAATTCGTGGGGTTCCAGTGAGGGCTCAAAAGAACTATTTTGGTTCTTCAGATTCGAAGGAGATCGATCCTGTGCGGATTTTGGCTTGAGGGTCAGGGGCCTACATCAAGTGGTATTAGAGATTAATTTTGTCTATATATTTTAGGCAGAGGGAGCTAGAGGAAAAGGAGTAGTCTGATACGCATCAAGTGGTATTAGAGATGATTTTTGTTTGTAGATTTCAGACAAAAGAGAAGTAGGGATTAAACGAGAAATTCTGGTAACACCAAGTGGAACCAGAACCAAAGATCCATCTATATACAACAGGTGAAATAAGTAGGGTGTTAGTGATTTGTGATGATTGTTGCAAGGTGCACAATAGTTAATAGATAGCCATGCGAGCTGTAGGAGGACATGGAGATGCTCTCAGGCGTAGAGTGATCCATAAGTTTTCCAGGAGGGCAGACAGAAGGGAGAGATGGCTACTGAAGGCCATGAGCATGGTGGAAGATGAGACCTCCAACAGATGAGTAAAACAAATATTGAAAAAGAACTCACTAAGATAAGAGCGAGAATGGAACAACTGACAGTGAAGATGCAGCCGGAGGTGAAAGCGCATTGGGTGTATGAATGGCCCATGAAAAAGAAGGTGAAGTGGCCAGTCAAGGAGTTGTTGGCCATAAGAGAACAAAGGTTGTTAAAAATATGGCTGAGGTATGTTGAAAGTGTCAGTGACACATAGCTGGTTTGCATATGTGAGCCAGAAGTTGGAGAAACCCTCAGTGATGAGGAAGAGAGATCAGTTACAGGTCTCATAAACTGCCAGGAGGGTAGAGATGAATTTTCCAATTGCCAGGTGGGCAATGAAATGAGATCATTGGAGGATCTCATAGACTGTTAGGAGGAAAACAATGGAAATTCATATTGCCAGGGGGGAAATGGTGTGAGATTAGCTGAAGATCTCGTAAACTACCAGGTGGGCAGGACAAAAATTCCATATTGCCAAGTGGACAAGGGAGAGCAGATGAGACTGTTTGAAAGTATCATGGACTCAGGGATGAGTTTGGGTTAGTAAGGAGTGCTGATGAAGATGGGATTGATTGATCTCATAAACTACCAAGTGGGCAGAAGTGAAATTTTGAGTTGCCAGGTGGGCAATGGGAAGAGATCAACAGAAGCTCTCACGTACTACCAGGGGAGTAGTGCTAAAATTTAAGATTGCCAGGTGGGCAATGAGATGGGACCATTTGGTCTCATAGACTGCTAGCTAGGCAACAAAAAATTACCAAATTTCCAGGTGGGCAAGGGGAAAGAGATGAGACTGTCTGAAAGTCTCATGAACTCAGGGGAGAGTTCAAATCAGCAAGGAGTGCTGACAGGAGAGAATCAAAAGAGAATTCTGATCATTGGGGGAATTGAAGTATTCCTACCAAGCAACCCAGTTGAGGCCAGAGAATGCATTGCAGATGTAGCAGCAGAAGAAATATAGCCAGCAGAGACTATCATGGAGGAAGAAGTGGAGAAGACACTAATGTTTGCCCAAGGAGAAAAGGAGGAGCATTCAAAAGAATGGCTCAAAAGTTTCAGCCAGGAAGCTGAAATAGAGATGACTGCAGCACTGGAGCCTGCAATAGAAGAAGAGACAACACGAAATTTGTTGATCTATATCAAGAATTGGAAGCCTTGGAAAATAGGGTCATGGTGCAAAGACTGCACATCCAATAGGCTAAGTGGGAAGAAGGTAGTGGAGCATACCAGCCCCAGGAGAAGCTGGAAGAAGTTGGAAGTATGCCAGCAGGAGAAATGATAGCAGCATAACTGCCATAGGAAGAGGTTGAACAACAGTTCAGTGAGGAGGCTGCAGAGCTGGCATATGTAGTAGAGTGGCCACTTAGTGCCAAGACATCATGGAAGATCGATGAGATCTGCTCATTGAGACTGCATACAAAGAGCCAGCCAATTGAGCAACTGGATGAGATAATTGAAGAGATTAGAAGGCTAATGATCATATCAACAGAAGCGGTCAGCAATGAGAAGTTGAGTAGAAGGGATCCTGCAAGAGCAACAGGGAAGAAGCAGCAACAGAAACAACAACAACATAGCTGGAGAGGAGCAAATGGACAGCTCCAAGGGAAAGTTTGGGATCCAGGTGGATTTCAACACTGGAGAAGAGGAGCTCATGAGCAAGAGTTCATGATTTTTCTAGCTGAGGAGTATGATGCAGGAGAATCACTCCATGTCAGCAGTGTGCTAGCCAACCAACATGGATTAATGAATAAAGGGAGAGGCACAGCATTCTCGTTTTTCAAAATTTGAATTTCAATAAATTTTGTAAGGATTTTAATGCCAGACCACGCATCCATTCAGGAAGGGATTGAGGTTGCCTTAATTGGTAGCCTGCAGCAAGTCTAGATCAGTCAGGTCTGTGACATTCATTTATGTCATGTAGTCATAGGAGCCGCTCAGTGATAGCGATAGCTCAGAGACGGTGAGGTGGAGGAAAAGCTCGAGAGAGCCCTCTTTTGTACTTAGAATCTCTAGAGGAAAATAGAGTAGAATAGAGAATTAGGAGAAGAGACCAGAGGAGAGAGGTCTCGAGAGAGAGAGCTGAGACTTGTTACAGTCCAGCCTTTGTAAACACATTTCTATAGATATACAAATTAATAGAAAAGAAGTTTTTTTTCCTGCATATGGTTGTTCATGTATTTATGTTCATGAAGGAATGTTGTAGATGTATGCTAGATTTGTATCTTCAGGCATAGATAGAATTTGTCTATCTGATTGAGTGGTGGTTTCTGTCTGGGTTCTTTAGGCCATTCAAGGAGTGCACAATAGAACGCTGGAGGTTTTGTAGCCAGTGCAAGGAGTGCGCATCTGAGTTCTGCGGAGTCAGAAAAAACATGCAAGGAGTGCACACTAGGAGGATTCACAGGCTCAAAGGAAGCCTTAGAGTTAATGAATACTCTAGAGGAGGAATTGTGAAAAGAAAGGCACAGAGAAGAAACATAACTATTGAAGGTTCTGTAAAGCTCTGCCAGGAGGGCGTTGAGCATGTGCAAGTTTGCACAGGAGGGACTCTATTTCGAGTTCAAAGAGAAGAAGTGTCAAGGAGAGACACTCGCAGAGTTGTTGAACACTCTGTAAGCTCTAAAAGGTGTGCATCGAGCCGAAGAATGCCAGGAGGGCGTGAAGCATTTCTTTACAAGAAATAATTCGGATCTAAGTTTAGCGAAGTACTCAGTATCACAAGGAGTGTGTGAGGATGGAATTATTCTAAGCCCCGAAGCTTAGGAGAAACAAAGCCTTTGCGCACAGAGCAAAATAGAAGAAAGGAGATTTCATCATTTTGTCATTTCAGAGTTTGGAGTCTGGAGTGACAATATATTTTGGGGTCGCTTGCATCGCGGACTCTCGGTTCTCAAAAGTGCGCCAGCTGGAAGATCTTGGTGCATGGACTGATAGCCATCAGATCCAGGAGAAGGTGCATGAGGTTTAACCCTCGTATTTGAAGAGGGGAACGAAAGGCCTATTTCAACATTTCGACTACCGGGAGATACAAAGGGAAAGAGTTGGGACTCTTAACCCATGAAATCCTGTAAGGATCGTGATCGTCCAACATGAGGACATGTGGCGAGCGGTCGAGGTTTCAGGGAAATTCGCGAAAGGAGGATTTCGGCATTTCGGCTACCAGGAACACAAAGGGTAAGAGTTTGGAACTCTTGACCCGTGAAATCCTGAAAAGACACAAGCCATCAGATTAGGAGAGGCTATGAGCTGTTGATCCCAGTTTGGAGTGGAAGACTGGTGTTTCGAGGTTCAGTACTTCGGTATTTTGGATACCAGGAGTTCGAAGTGGTAGGTAGTTGTTGCAGCTGTGATCGCGAAATCTTGAAACGCGAAAACCCGAAAGCAGATGGAGGAATAGTGTCAGGCTACGAAACAAGGTCACCCATTTCAACATTTCGAGATTCATCTTTTTGACCATCCCAAGGACAAGAAACCGGGCACTTTGGCATTGGAAACCCCAAAGTCCTGAAAGCATGTATTGTTGGAGTGGGACTATGGTCATACATTTCAGCAGTTCAGGGTTCAACTTTCCAGAAGTTCCGAGGACAAGTATCCGGGGCGCTTGGTGTTAGAAATCCCGAATTTGCAAAATGCGACGTGGATGTGGAGAAGGGTTGTGGTCATGGAGGATGCAATCATTTAGACTAGAATTTGAACATTTCGACATTTCGGAGTTCGGGGAATTGAAGGGTCAAGAAACTTGACATCAGAACTCCCAAAATCATGAAACCCGAAATCCCTTTTTGGAAACGGTCGCGGTCATGTCTCATGGCCGTGTGGAGGTGAAGACTCACGCCTGGTGCATTGCTTGTGCCGGTTGAGTTTTCATGAAGGACATGTGGATTGAATTCATGGGGTTCCAGTGAGGCCCTGAAAGAACTATTTCGGTTCTGCGGATTCGAAGGAGATCGATCCTGTGCGGATTATGGCCTGAGGGTTCGGGGTCTGCATCAGAAGCTATAACCTTCTTCAAATTAGTGATCATGGGTGTGGCCATAGGTTTACAATTCTCCACCTAAAACCTCTTTAGGATCTCAACTACATACTTTCCTTGCCCAAGTAATGTCTCCCCTAGTCTCTACCAAACCTCCAAATCCAAGAAGTAATATATGATTTCAATTCCTTCATCTCAAACTTAGTTTCCATGTCTACTTTGCACCTTGTAATGAGCTTCTATGCACCTATAAGAAATAAATCATCTACATACGACACCAATATGAGAAGATCAATCCCAACAAATATATAATATAAGTTAGGATCCATTTCACTTTTGGTGAATCCCATACTCTACAAATATCTATCTATCTTCGAATACCATGCTCTCAATGCATGTTTCAGTCCATACAAGGATTTCTTAATCTTGCAAACTTGGGACTCCTTCCCATTTACCTCAAAGCCCTGAGGCTACTCTATGTACACTTCTTCCTCAATGATCCCATTAACAAAAAATTTCCTCACATCCATTTGATCTATCCTCCATCCCATAAATGAAACTAAAGAAAATAACTTCTCTAATGAAGTGTACCTAGCGATTGGAGAAAATTCTTCCTCATAGTCCACTCCCTCTTTCTGGGAGAAACCACCCATGATAATACTCACTTTGAACTTCTCAATGTTGTCATTTACTACATGCTTGATCTTGTAGGGCCACTTTGAACTCACTATTGACTTCCCCTCCAATATTGACACTATGTTACAAACATCATTTTTCATGGTGAAGGTGTAATCCTCCACCATGGCATCACATCATACCTATTTTTCTATTGAATCCTAAAATATGAAAGGCTTGAAATCTATGATGCTTCTTATCAATGCCATGTAGTCTAGGAACTTCTTTGGAGGTCTTCTGTCTCTAAATGTGATCCTAGGAGCCTAAACAATCTCTTGAGAATCCATCAATCTCCAAGTGATCCATCGAGGTCTCCTAATATAAGTGTAATGGGTTACTATCTCCTCCTCTTCAACTGAAGTTTGATGTACTACATTGGAAGTCACTGATGGCCTTGGCTTTGTAAGGTACCAAATGTATTATGAAGAGAACAGGTAGAATTATTATGACAAATACCAATGGAATGAGAAAAATATAGAGAAAAATAACACCCAAAATGATACATTTATTTATAGAAATCAAAGTTCACTTACCTCTTCGAGGGGGAAACCTCCAACTGAGCAGAGCTCAATTATAAAAAAAAATCTCAATACAAAACTTTCCCATGCTTTCTACTCCTATTTATACTATTTATATCATGTAGAGAACATTCTAGAGGAAGATCTTTCTAGAAGCAATAACTTTTATTAAGTCTTCTTACATTAGACATGCTCACATTATTGCATATGCCTTATTTACTAATGTCGGCCTTTATTACATAGAAAACATATTATTCTACCTACATGGTGGGTTAGGGAGGCTAGGTCCCTAACATGCCCCTCCCATTGAAAAATAGCCTTGTCCTCAAGGATTGATATGGGAAAATGGTTGGACAATGGTAGTCGACTTCCATGTGATATCTTCTAGTGGTGTATTCTTCCACCGAACTAAAAATTCTTTGATGGTGCACTGACGGAGACAACACTAGTGTGGGTCCAAGACTTCTTGGGGATACAACCAAATGGAGCCTTCTTTATCCAACCTAGGGAGACTATTTTGAGTTTTGCCCTTAGCTCCAATATATTTCTTTAAGCAAGAAACATGAAAAATAGGATGGAGCTTAGAGTGGTTGGGGAGAGCTAACTGGTAGGCCACAGGATCCACACACTTGATATTTTATAAGGGCCATAAAACTTGGGAGTGAGTTTTTGACAGTGTTCGAATTTGAGTGAATTTTGCGTATAAGGTTGCAGAAGAAGAAACATCAGGTCCCCTTCAACAAATTGACATTCTGAACAACCTTGATCTACCTATTGCTTCATGTGATTCTGAGCCATGACCAATTTTGTTTTTATGGTATGAAGAATCAAATCTCAGACTGTAAGTGTGTTTTCAACATCTTAAACCTTGGATACACCTACCAGGTAGGAGAGAACAAAAGGTGGATTTTGACCATAGAATGCTTCAAATGGAGTCATGTGAGTGGCAACATGGTAAGATGTGTTGTACCACCATTTAGCTAGTGGTAACCACTAAGCCCATTGATTTTGTTTGTCGGATATGAAACACCTTGTTATCGCACACATTGTAGGTTGGGAAACTCCTAACCCAATCCACAAGTGTGAGACAACTATGAGAGTATCTACCCACTATCACCTTAGATAGACACTCCCCTCACTTTAGTGATGATGGAAATCACCACAAGGGGGGAATCCCAGTGACCCTAGGGGGATTGTGATGGAAAGTGGGATGATGGAAGATGAAACTCATATAGGTTGAAGTAATAAGTATAAAATGACTTGATTAATAGTCTTGTTAGTAAGGGTAGGTTTCCAAAGTGAAGTGTACTTGAAGAAGAGTGTTATACTTGCCTGAGACAAGACAAAAGATGGATTTACAAGACAAATAATCAAGTAGACAAGAAAGTGAAGCTTTCTGTCCTATATTGCAGCAGTAAACAAGAATATATATCAGCAAGGAAAAATGTTGTTAATTTCACAAATAACCATCCAAAGCACGAAATAATTATTGGACAATGAAACACTAAACAAGTAAACAACATTCCAATACTTAGGCATAAACTTTGATGGAAAAAGAGGATTGCTTAATGATGTTTTTGTAGATTCATTAGAGAAATCAATTGGCTGTAGAAAAATATTTCTATAACAACAAGATCCAATGACCAAAACTCACAAGTAAACCACCCAAACGATGCATAATCCTTAGTAGATAATTATGGAAGCTTTCAAGCAAATTTTAATGGTTGAAAAGTGAGTAAAAGAAAGAGTTTGAGTGTGTTTTGCTGCATCCATAATGGATGTATCACAAATTTATTATAGCAGCAAGAGATACTTGGAAAATCTAGATGCCCTAGTGGCTCAAGCAAGCTAAGAGCATGTAAAATTGATTCCACTTTAGACAATTGACATATCTAAAAAAATCATGCATATCAATGCAAGTATTTTATTTCTCCAATGCAATTTTCAGATTAGTGATTTAAATCTATTAGGTAAATGGAGTATTGGTTATACGAGTTGAATCCACAATATCTCCATGGGTGTAAACCCTTTTACTCCCTAGAGCATGCAAAACCAACAAAGGTAAATCTAGGACGGTGTAAGCCCTTTTACTCCCTAGTGACCTTGTAAAATGACTTATCAAATAGAAAATAATATGAATCTTGCTGGAGGGTGTATTCCATTATACTCCTCCAAGATTTCTGGACAAGAATATCATGAAACAAAAAGAAAATACCCACAAGTGCAGAAATTTCCTCACCAATTCCACAAGATAGCAAGAACAAAACCCTAGTTTACCAAGCAATTTCCATCCACATGAAATAAGACAAGCCTCAAGGAGGTACACACTACTTCAACTCCACAATATACCAAAACAAGCATCCAAAAGAGTTTCACAAGAGAGAGAGATAGATAAAATGCCCATATAGGGTGCAAATTTAAGCCAAGTAGTCCTCCCTAATGAGAGAGCTATGATAAAAATGAAATCATCCAAACCTTTATTTATACCAGGCTTCTAAAAAGTGTTTGTCCACATAACATTAAGGTAAACCAAAAAATAAGGGGGTTTTCCCCCTTAATTTTTCTCCTTTACATCATAAATTTGATTTTTACACAAATTAAACCCTAAAAGGTGATGTCATGCCCTAATTGGGTGACATATTGGCACTTTTGGGAGGTTGTTGAGCCTAGAGAGGAAGTTGTTGGGCCTCCAAAGACCATATCCATGGTGCAAGGGATTCAGTCCATCCAAAAAGTTCCACTCCTCCAACAAGTCATCATCACCACCATCAAACCCTAGCCCTAGTCAAGACGTCAAGCCCCAAAATGCACCATTTTATCCTCCAAAGGAAATTCATTGGGACAGATAAGGCTAGGTGTCAACTCCAAGGTCTCCTATCTTGCCTCCAAATGAAACGCCCCTCCTTTGTATTTCCCCAAGGTTTGGGTCATGGCATCAATCCATGGGATTTATGCCCCCAACAAGGCCTAACTTAGAGTTTCTCCTTCAAAACATCCACCAAACAAGGTCCTGCAAAGAAAAATGAGTGCACCCTCCAAGGGTCTCAAGTCAAAACTATCATAGCAAGTAAAATCACATTTAATACAAGATCCATCTAAACATGTGAATCAAAACTACCTTATCAAATTAAACAAGTGCTCAAAGACCCTATGCAACTTTCCAAGTTTAGATATGGGAGGGTTGTCAAGGTGACATATTGGGTGAGTCATTCATCAAGTCAGTGAGTGTTTCTCGAGTGGACCCTCTCTAAGTCATATAAAGAATATGGAGTGGATGGGGGTAAGACTTTTGGGCATGTGGTTCATGACATAAAATGGTTTGTATTGTCTCATTTATGGGTTCCTTTGTAAAGGGTGTGTTGAACCTTCGTTTTCAATGCATCCTTTTTCCAAGCCCATTTATTTTCCATTAATTAATTAAAGTCCAAAAACATTGGGTACTCTAAATGGAAACATAATAATTGAAGGCAGTACCACAATGTCAATTGAAGCTAGAGGTACACAGAGTGCCATATACATGGAAAGAAAGGGACACCGCATGAGTGTACACACCTTAATAAGTGGGACATCTATATAATGTGAATTGTTTTTTTGCAGGTCTTCAATTTCTTTTGGGAGAAGCATTTCATTGTTATCAATACCTCTTTGGGAAAGCATATGGAATATTATAATTTTGGCTTTTATCTTTTTCCATCTACATTCCCTCTAGGCATTCAGTCCCTTCTTCCCATCAAATGAGGTACAATCCCTTCTTGGGTTAGTACACCCAAAAATCCCGAAAGATAAGGAGATGAAAAGGATGAAGTGTGAAAAATGGTAAGTATGATCAAGAATGGTTTGATAACTCATCAAGGATAACTCCCAGTAGAAAACCCATCCCCAAGGGTGACTACTTACTAGGGAACAATGTCAACCACCAAGGCTAAACAGGGCAAAGAGCATAATTTCCAAGAAATCATTCTATAATCAAAAGCAACTTCAAATGCAACACATTCAAATGCCTCAAGTATTAAAGTGATACTTACCACAAGCCTAACTTGTACCTCATGGAGAAAGACCCATTGTCTTCCATAAATAGGCTGATGTGTGTTGACGAAAAGGTAGGAAGAACCTTACTCAAACATGTTTAGATATTGCTAGGATAAGGAAAGATAATTGGGAATGTTACCCAGAGTTTATAGCCTTTAATTTAAAACAATCTCTTAATCCACAGGTAATATGTACAAGGAACTAAGGCTGATTTTATATATTATATGTAACTGTGAAAAAGAAAAATATACATAAGTGTGTACAGGATAAGAGACAAGAATAAAAGTAAAATCTGAACAATATCATTAAGATATGAATGTGAGTCTGAAATAAAAAAATATGATTTTTATATTAACTTCATTCTGAGATACGAAGAAAAAATCCTTTTACAAACCCTTGTGAGGGTGGGACCAAAGTCAAACTTAGAAGTCTCTGATGGGAACCATACAAAAATACTCTGACAACAAAATAAACCTAAAGCTAAATATCTAGATCATCTTTCCATAAAAATGTTGTCACTTGACTCTGCAAAATATTCTTTATCAATCATGAAATCTAATCTATAAACAAACAAGAACACATCGAATACCAAATATAAATCATACACCTTTAGAAACAAGATGTTTAAAGATATGATTCAATTTTGAATCATGTTGTCGTCAATAAGACCCTGTTGTCATCAAGATGGTTTAGCTTTCTAGTAAACTTATAATGAATGAGTAAATTATTATCTCACAAGTATAGAGAAGACCTTATATCATAAGTTCTCCCCTTTTGTTCTCTCCTCCTTTGTCTCTTCTCTTGATTGAACTTTTATTCTTTCTCAATAAGTTATGGTAGTTCAACTACCTTTCTTTTGTTAACCTTAATTAGCTTAACTAATTAGTTGAGACAAATAATAATAATATATAAATAAATTAAGCTGAACAAATTAGTTGAGACAAATAATAATAATATATAAATAAGGGTCTATTTAAATAATAACTAAATAGGTTGGACCCCTTGTCACTCCAATTCTCATTTATTTAATAATCATTAAAACACGAAATATAATACCCCAAAAATTAGCTCAAATATTCGCCTTGTAACTCCCATCCTCATATTAATAGTCAAATATTTTGGTATCAAAATAAAACATGACTATAGCCAAAAATAGAATCATATCCATGTTGTCCAAAACAAATATGTCTAAATGTGTGTTTGATGTCCAAACATTCTGTCATACCAGTAAAAAAATTGTCCTCAAAAGAAAATAACATTAAAAGCATTAAAAACCATATTTGATGTGAGAGGCATTTTTCCTGTTTCCATTGATGCCTTCTCTTGATTCCTTCTTTTATTTTTCCTGTGCAACAACCTTCAATTGATTGGAGCCATGTGGATGGATTTCATTGATGAGATGAGAGAAACTATATTTTAGGTGGAGATGAGAGGACACTGATTTAGAGGAGTCTTTGGAAGACTGGGAGGGATTAGCCACTTCTTTTCCTTTATCTAATTTTGGATCGGGAATGTCAGTTTTTATCTCTTGCTTGCATGAGAGGAATGTACTGGCAAGACAACATGATCATCTTGGGAATTTGGGTTGAATGGTGGTGGAGGAGAGGAAAATGAAAACAATATTGTAGGCCAACCATTATGGTGTGCAATAGGTTGATGGATGATCTCTTTCCAGCCATCATTGACAGGTGGTTTTGGCTATGTAGAAACATGAGGGGGGACATAGATACCAATGAAATTTTGGTGTGGCTAGAAGGGAGGCCTATCAGGCCTATGTTGAAGAATTCCTTGGCCAACTAGATTAAAAAAACCATCTTGGAAAAGCTGATTTAGTTCTTGTAGATCAATGTCAAAATGTTTTGAAAATTGTGGCCTTTTATGGCCTCTTTGCCAATTATTTCATCTACCTCTATTTGCACCTCTGCCATTGTTGCCGCTGCTAAAGAAACTCATTATGGAGCAATATTCCAATCAAAATATGAAAAATTTTAACAATCCATTCACTAACACTCAACCTAAATAAAATCAAGATGTTAGCTCTATCATTCACAACAGAAGCATATGCAATCCATCCATTAACACAAATCACCAAACATCAAATTTAATAATCAACTGCAATTGAATAGGGAATGATAGGGTCATTGGGAATATGAGGGGATTTATAATGAATGAAAAATGGTAGCATGGGAGGGAATCAACAATGAATAATGTTCAAGCAAAATGCAGATTCCTTTTTCTTCCAAAACAAAATCTCCATATCATAATTTCCAACTAAAATCATCATCCAATTTTCCTTTAAAATTGAAATCCAAGATAACAGAACAAGGGATGGATTAAATGTTATTGGGAAGGTGGCGGGCATATAATGAGCGAAAAATGAGACACTGAATGAGAATAATAGTGATTATTGTTCTGTTACAAGAAACTTTCATCGACTTTAAGATCAACAATGCCAATATCCACAAAATCATTTGAATATCCAATGTTTGCCATGCACATTTATTTCCAAAACTTCCACCAAATTTTGTTAGTGCCATAGCGCTCTTTTAAACTTCAACACACATAGTCCATAACATGGGAACAATCTTTTTAAACTGCACAATATAAAACTCAAAGAAAACTTATAGGATTATTAAACCTCTGAATTTCATTTCTCTTTTTAAAAACTAACATGACGTTATGTCTATTACAAATCCATTAAAAACTTCGGAAAAAAAACACATTATGCATGTAAAATATAAGATCCAACAAAATAATTTTTTATGGAGCATAGCTAACCATCATGAATGGAGAGATAAGAGCCAACGTACATGTGAGAAGAATGTCATAAAGCTAAAGAGCACAACTATTTTTTTTCCAAAGGCCCAACATAATTGAGGCACTTCTAAAAAAAGTAACAAAAACAAATGCAAGGAGAAAGTGAAGGTGGTGGCTTCGAGGTAGGGTAAGAAAGATGTGTAGTAAATGAATGTCACTTCTCCTATTTTCACATTAAATACCATCAACCACATCCAAATATGGAGCACTTCCAACTCCCAAAAACCTTGTTCCAAACATAGAATATCGATCATCATATATCCAATATCCATATAACATACCATTTCCAAACTTAAATTCGAATTGACCTCTCATATAAATTTCATAGTAATAATATGCCCATTTAGCACTTAGCACTGAAATAACATGTCCCACATTATTTTCTAGTGGAGTATTACATTCAACATAATAATCATTTTCCCATGTATGCAAATATGCCATGAGTTGCATGTGGCTTATATTTGAAATAATATATCAAAATATAAGCATAGAAAAAGTGAAATAATATGTTTAATAAAATAAACATTTCCTCCATTTTGAAATCAAATTTGTAATGCCCTTAGCATCCATTAATTGCACATGGAAATAGGTTAGGATTTCCACTCTTATTCTCAAGCTGTGAATCTTTATCGTAAGGTAATTATGAGCGCAATAAGTGGATCACTTTCTATCATTCTTTTTATCAAGGGGTCCCACGTATATAGTATTATTTAAAAAATATACAAGTAATAATGCACTATAACCCATTTGCAGGCAGGAATTTTATGTTGTGTTTTTGGGCATCAACAAACTGGCGACTCCACAGGGAAATTTGTTCTCAACATATTTAGAACTCAAAATGCTTGGTTCTGCAAGGTGGTATAAGTAGGTGATTGAAATTGCTCAAAAAATAGGTATGCAATAGGGGGAAAATGATGGTTTAAGGGAAAATATGGGATGGGACTTTGGGGAATAACTTATGGAAAGTGAGATGTATGAGGGGAATTGGTCATGTATGCATAACAATTAACAAGGTTCATAATTGACAACACTTTTAAAATTTCAAGGAGAATGCTTTTGATATGCTCTGAATATTAGTATGGAGGGAAGAAAGGGAAAGAAGAAACGGGGAAGAAAATAAAACCAACTATAATACTATAGTATTGAAAGAAAAAAGGCATTCCATCAGTGTCTCAAAAGGAAGATATCGTAATAATTGTTTCTATCTTATTTTCATTGATAAAAAATACTTATAGAATGACATTATTATGGAAAAAATGATCCATACTTTATTTATGATGACCATGCTAAACAAACAACATAAAATAAAACTCAATAAAACAAAGTGACAAGAAAAGTGTAAGACAAAAATATATACAACAATCATATTTACACAAAATAGAGTCAGTGATCAGGCTAGTTCCACATAATGTTTCAAGTGGGAACCATTGGTACTCTAAGAAAACAATCGCTCATCCATGTCTTTAAGAAGATATGAATTTGTGTCGAGGATAAAAGCGGTTTTGAAAGGACCTAACCATAAATTTTGGAATTTAGAATGTCTCCCTCTCTCAACATGGGTTGAGTCCCATAGTAAGACTTTGTCATCAATCTTAAATTCAACAACCTTTTCTCGTTTGTTAAAATACTTCTTCACTGTTTGTTGCCTCATTTTCATATTTTCCAAGGAAAAATTCCTTTGTTCTTCTAGGGATAACAATGTATTTATCCTTTGGGAAACATTAGAAGAATTTAATTCTCCACTCTGTAACATCAACCATAAGGAAGAAAGATCTAGTTTGATAGGCAGAATAGTCTCTTGGTCGTATACGATCTGAAAGGGAGTAAATCCTGTACTTTCTTTGGTGGTGGTACGGTCTACCCAAAGAGCATAGGTTAGAAGTGTGTGCCACTGGCGAGGTTTGTATTCTATGATTCTCTTTATAATCCTGACTAGGTTTTTATTAGTGGATTCCTCTTTTCCTTTTCCCTGAGGGTGATAAGAAGTTAAAGTGAAATGCTTGACACCTAATTTAGCTAGAAATTGGGTCAATTTTGTAGAAATGAAGGCTAGACCATTGTCTGTAACGATTTCCAATGGAAGGCCAAATCTGGAAAAGATATTAGATTCTAGAAAATAAATTACTTGTTCATCTTGCACATGTCTAAGAGGGACAACCTGAGTCCACTTAGTAAAGTAATCAGTGGATGTCAAAATAAAGATGTTCCCTATAGAGGATGAAGGATTGATTGGTCCAATAAAGTCTAGACTACACTTACAAAAAGGGAAATCCGGAAGGACAGGATGTAAGGGCATGGAAGAAATACGTTCCTTACCAACGCGTTTTTGGCATTTATCATAGGACCTTGCAAATTTATAGGAATAACGAAAGATCAAAGGCCAGTAATAACCCTTTCTTATGATCTTAAAAGTAGTAGCTTTAGTAGAAAAATGGTCACCAATATGGATGACAGATGTTGATGATCCATGTACTTCGTGTAATAATTTATGTGCTTCTTCATCATTTACACATCTTAGCAACAAACCATCAACAGATATTCTAAACAAGGAGTCTCCTAAAATGATATACTTATAACATTCAAGGTAGATTCTCCTTCTTTGATGAGGATCCAACTCATCTGGGCACCTTTAATATTGCAAATAATACACCAGATTTTTATACCAAGGATGCTCAGATATAGAGAAATTTTGATTTTCAATAAAAAATAATGCTGAAAGAGGGTTATCTTGATCATCAAGTTCTTCACTTGGTTCATGATGCTGAGCTAAGTGAAGGGATAAGTCTCGTCCCTTAAGTGTCTTTGGATTCATATTGTCAAATCATGCTCCTGAATTTTGGCAAGCCAATGTGCAATTTTTCCTGAAAGATAAGTTTGTGAAAGTAGAAACTTGACAGCAGGAAAAGGGATTTTTACCTGTGTATGCTTTCTCAAAATAAAATGGTAATTTTTTTCTATAGCTTTGACAAGAGAGAAAACATGTTTCTCAATATAAAAATATTTGACCTCATCATCTGATAGAATTTCACTCATGTAAGCTACAAGTTTTTCATTATTTGGTCTTCACATTGTAAGAGGATAACAAGAATTGCTTCCTCAATAGCATTGGTATATATAATAAAATCTTTCTCAAAATTTGGTTTTGCCAAAACTGACGCAGAACTAATCATCGTCTTAATCCTAAGGAAAGCATTCTCGACATCATCTATCCAAGAAAAAGAACAATCTTGCTTCAGAATATTATGGATTAGTTTAACCACGGCAAAAAAATCAAGAACAAATATACGAACAAAATTAATAATGCCCATGAAAGCTTGAACTTCTTTCTTGGAGGTGGGAGTAGGGAGGTTTAGAATGGAAGTAATCCTCTCAGGATCTATCCTTATCCCTAAATCATAAAAAATGTGACCGAGAAGTTTACCCTTCGTGACACCAAAAATAGATTTGGAAGGATGCTAAGAACCAAATATCAATATAGCATATAAAAACCTCGAAATAAGTACTCAACGCCTTGAAAAATAGATAATTTCAGATAATAAGACTCTTTGAGGGGGAAACCTCCTTTTACCCCACCTAAATGTTCAAGTACAAGATGATTCCAAATGAAAATATCTCCTTGGTATATATAGGAGACTAGGAGGTATAATTACAACTAATGGAATAAAGACGACATAAATAAAATAACAATACTAATGTAATATGCCCCAATTAAGGGGTAATGAGCCAATATTTGGGCTTAACATGCCCCTCCCCTTGAGACAAGGGTTGTCCGCAATGATTGAGTAACTTTGGATGCTTCTATATAAAAGACTCATGTTCCCAAGTGGAATCTTCAGCCGATAGTTTCCTCCATTTAATGAGATACTTTGAAATGGATATATTCCTCAGTTGGCAAATTCTTGTGTTAGTGATGGATTCAAGATCCAATATGATTTTTTCTTCCTCGTCAAGTTCTGGAAATATAGTTTGATCTGGGATCTTGTCGCCTATAAACTTCTTTAAGCATGAAACATGGAAAACTAGGTGTACTCGTGAAGATGCAGACAACTCCAATTTGTATGCCATAGTACCAATATTTTGCAACACCTTATAAGGGCCATAGTACTTTGGTGATAATTTATTATCCTTCTTGGCTTGTCTAATATGATTTTCCCTCGCTGCTATGGTAACATAGTTTGAACTGATCTTGTCAGCCATAACCCTTCTTTTTTAAGCATGAAACATAAAAACTAGGTGTACTCGTGGAAGATGTGCAACTCCAATTTAGGTGCCATAAAATTCAATATTTTGCAATACCTTATAAGGGACATATTACTTGGTGATAATTTATTATTCTTCTTGGTTTGTTTGAGGGACATTACTTACTGAATATTAGAAGTATTAAAAACACCCAACTTCTACTTCAAAACTTTTCACTACTTATGTTGATTTGCATGTTGTTTTACATGTGATTATGTGTCATGGTTAGGTTGTTCTTTAAGATTTGGAGAACTTGTTGTTGATGCTCAATGTGATCTTCCAACGCTTGAACCTTAGATTTTTATTTTTAGAGAATAAGGGATGGAAGGAGGGTGGTATCCATAGATGCCATAAATGGTGTCATTTTTTTTGCAGCATGAAAGGAAGTGTTCTACCACCATTCAAAGAAGGGTGTTCATTTGAACCATTATGTTTGTTTATCAAAGACAAAGCAACTAAGGTAGCCTTCCAAACATTTTTTCACTATCCTGGCTTGTCCATCAGATTGAGTACGATAGGATGAGCTATGAGCCAATTGAGTGTCCAAGTAAAAGAAAATAATTATGTCCAAAAAATGTCCAATTAAAATGGGATCTCTGCCACTTACAATAATCTTTAATGCCATGTAGCTTTGGAAATGTCTCCATGAATGTTGCAGGGCAACCCATCTATCTTTGAAGGGATGAGAGTGCACAAAAATGTGTGTACTAATACTATTAGCAATCACCATCATGAAACTTTTTCCTTCACTTTGATAAACTCAAGATGAAATCCATGGAACCTCCCAACGCTAACTTGGGATGGTTAATGGTTGTAAAAGACTCAGAGTATTAATTGTTTCCACCTTATAAGTTATTTTGTTGGCAAACCAAAAAATTTTCCACAAACCTTTGAACAACATTAGCGAAGCATCTCATCCCAAAAAAATTCATTCTTGAACCTATGGTATGTTTTTATAAATCTTGAGTGCCCTCCCACTAGAGAGGTGTGCACCCAATAGTACCTTTTGTTTGAGTTGGGAGTTCTTACATAAATATAAGCAATCTTTGTACCATAGTGAATCTACTTTTCCATGTAAATGTATCCCATTTAATCGGAACTCACGAACCCTTTGAATGAGAGTCCACACTTTTCATCACACTTCTTCCATTCATCCCTTGCTTCTATTATCTAATCAAGTTGGATGATCGAGATATAATGACAAAGAAAGTCCTTAACATCTTCATCCTTTCTGAGAGTGTAACCGCCACAACATTTTGTTTCCTTTATAGATGATTTCAAAATCATAACCCACATTCATAACGCATTTTTTATATTGTTCTTCTCCAAGATAGTCTTTGTTTCAAGAACTATTTAAGACTATCATGATCTGCCATTATTGAAGTGCCTACCTATTAGGTAGGGACTCAATTTCTTCAATGCACAGGTAGTATTTCCATCATTTCCTTCTCGATAAATGGTTTGTGTAAGTCCTTTCCTTGAGTGATTGACTTTCAAGTTGCAAGGGGCTTTCCTTCTTGTAATAGGACAACAACTGTAATCTTACTTCCCAAGGCATCACATTCCACAATAAAGGTTTTGTGAAGTCTAGAGTGGTCAAGACAAGAGCTTTGCACATCACCTCTTTAAGTTGTTCAAAAGATTAATACCTCGAGTCCATGAAAATGTATCCCTTCTTAGTTAGTGTCAGTAAAGGTATTGCTATTCTTCCATAGTGCTCTAAGATAAACTTATGTATTAACCTGTCAAACCGAAAAATCCCCTAAGATTCTTCACTGTTTTGGGAACTGTTTAGTCCATCATGGCCCTAATCTTGTTAGGGTTCACCTTGACACCTTCATGAGATACACAGACCCAAATACTCTACCTCCTTCACTCCAAAGAAATATTTGATGAGAGCCTTTGTATATATGTTGCTCCTTTAGTACAACACCTTGTCAACATGTCGCATTATGATCCTCCTAAGACTCAATATGATTAGTATATAATCAAAAACACTAATAAATTTTTCAAGGAAGGGCTTGAAATGGAATTCATCAACCCTTGGAATGTGGAAGTACATTTGTAAGGCTGCATACGACCAAAAATTCATAATGGTCTTCATGAGTTCGTAATGTTGTTTTGGGATATCTTCTCCTTCACTCTGATCTGATGATAACCCCCAAAACTAAGATCCAATTTTAGAAATAGATTCCATGTAGTTCATCTAACAATTCATCAATGATGGAATGGAAAATTATCTTTAATAGTGACCTTGTTGAGCTCTCTATAATTTGGAAACATATCCATGAGCTATCTTCTTGAATACCATTGCCATTGGTGCAGTAAGAACTTTGGCTAGGTATAAAAATGCCAACCTCTAACACTTCTCCAACCATGCACTCAATTCCACTCTTCTATTCATGGCAGACCAGATGGTCTGTTGTTAGAGGAACACTCCCTGTGAATTAGGTGAATTTCATGATCATGATTGAAAGTGGGTGAAGACCTTGGGAATATCTTCAAATACTTTGAATTCTTATCAATGATCCCTTTTGAGATCTTGAGGAATAGATGGCTTAGATGTTTTGAACATATAGTGAGAATAGTTGTGCAACAACGCCTTGATGCCCCTCTTTTTCAACAATTTTTTTCATGCCATTAGAGATTATCACTCATCGGGTTTCCTCAGGATACCTCCTTCTTAACTCAATTTCTTTTCCTTCCAATGAAAAATTCATGAAAGTTCTTGAAAATTAAAATCCACTGCTCTGTCGATTGTGTCCATTGTATTCCTAGTACGCAACATCCGGCATCTCACCCATGGGTATAGCAATCATTGACTATTCCACATTACATATTCCCCCATAGTAAGTGATTGATCTTATTTCATTTTCCTGAGAAATTGATACAGTTACCCATCTGCAACTACTTGAAACTCCTGCAAGGGATATACAGCAATTGAGAGCTTCTATTAATTTATAGTGAATGAAATTATGAGTACCTAATCAATTAAGACTATTACCTTTTTATTTTTGATGCATCCTTTGATCTTCAGGGTTTGAGGATAATTTAGCCAATGCATTACATAATTCCATATTGTGGGAGTCAACCTTCACGAAATTGCTTCTATGTTTTCATCTCGAGATGGTTCTTGTTCTTGTTCTTCTCCTCACAATTTATGTAGAATAATTTATTCTCACCACACCTCCTATGTCCCTTATCGTATTTGTTGTCACAATTAAAGCATAAACCTTTTCTCTTTCTTTCCTCCAATTGTTGAGGTGTCAACCTTGTAGGTTGAGGTGTTCAGACGAAGGAGCATTGTTCTCTTATAGATGTTAGGATTGGTCCCTTCTAGTAGCCATAGCCATATTTTTACTTTCAACATTTCTCTCTTTGCCACCTAAATGCGTTTCTCCAATGATTTGGGTTCTCAAAGGCTTAACCTCATGTTGAATGTTATTATTTAAAGTTACTATGAATACATCAATAAAGTGCCTATCCTCGAATATTTGTTACCTTTATATTCAATCTTTGTGCTGAATGTGCTCGTAACCCAACCCTTTACTTGAGATTTATCAATTGGCTAAAGAAGATATTGCTCATTGCATCCCTTTCATAGTGTGCTATCATTTCTTCCTCGTTGAAAATTGTCCATTAAGTGGGACGAAGTGATTTTGCTTAGAACAAAAGTCATCGCATACTCATACAAATTGATTGGGTTCAAATATAAAGAAGTGTAAACGTATACCTTTGTGTATGTGGCACATTATGTAGATCAAAGAATTGTTCCATCCAAGTATCCATGGATTGATCCTTACATCAAACTTCTTTATTGATCTTAGGAACGTGGTTGCTCCTCAACCCAAAGTTGGAGTTTTCTCCATTCTTTGATTCACCTTCCCTAGGTGTCCTAATCATGAATTACATGGGATGCATTTTCACCTTCAGGTGTCATCTCTATTTAAAATTTTTCCACACTTCCATGATCTCCTCTTTAAACCATCCATCTTTGCCTCCAACTTAGCTTCCATCTCTTTGTAGTTCATATTTTATTACTATCTTCTTTTGTAAATCATTTATGTTCCTACACATTTGTTTTGTCTTCATCAAGAGTCCTAGGGATTTAATGGACTATTTGGTGTAGAATTCATTTTCACGTGCATGTTGGCTAAGTATCACTTTTGAACCTTGATTTTGAGGTGGTTCTCAAGGACAAATACTTTTTTCTGCCAGTCTCAATGTTTGGCCCTGCTGGGTATGAAACCTTATTTTAAGTAGTTCTTGATATTTCTTTCTCCAAGAATACGTAGTCATGATCAAAATTGTGCCAAGTGGAATTTATGTAACTCTCAACTATTGATTTTGTCCTCTAAGAGATCTTATTTGTATGCAGTTCCGCATAAAACTCCATTGATATAAAATTATGAAACTTGTACCGTAAATACTACAGACCTGGCCCACTATTCAATGAACCCACCACTCAATTTGGATACTCTAGGAATAATTTATGATTGTTTTTCCTACCTAGAACACTTTATTGAGACTAGTGAGATACCCTATATTCCAAAGGGTGTATATAAAAATATAAGATGACCCAAAATATGAAAGTTTTACCAAAGATACCTACTAATTTTTTGAATAGCTCTCCAAAATTGTCCCAAACATTACAGAATTTTTTATAGAGAAAATTCCTCAATGGCTCGGGCCTCGTGGATGATTCCATAACCCTATCTTGAAAAGGTTGTATCTCCTGAAAGTATAAGGCCTTAGGAGATGAAATTTTAAACTAAACGTACCTTGATCCATACGGCACATCCTCCAAGTCGCTCTTCTAAAACATTGTAGAAACTAGTTATAGAAATTTTAAGGCACCGTATGTAGCAGTGAAACTCAAAGACCTTGAGCTCTGATACCATATGTTAACAACCAAATATCAATATAGCATAGAAAAACATCAGAATAAGTACTCAACGCCTTGAAAATAGATAATTTATAATAATCCTCTTCGAGGGGGAAACCTCCTTTTACCCCACATAAATGTTCAAGTACAAGATGATTCCAAATGAAAATGTCTCCTTGGTATATATAGGAGACTAGGAGGTATAATTACAACTAATGGAATAAAACCGACATAAATAAAATAACATTAGTAATGTAATATGCCCCAATTAAGGGGTAATGAGTCAATATTAGGGCTTAACAAAGGATTTAAGAAATGCCAAATTTTCTGCAGCACATGAGAACTTTTCTAAGATGACCGAAATGATCCAACCTATTTTTAGAATAAAATGTCAAATCATTAAGATAAACTTAGATAATTTTACCGATTAGATTGTCAAAATCTATCTGCATAGCTTTTTGAAAGGTGGCACCTTCATTAGATAAACCAAATGGAATATGTTCATGAGAAAATGTGCCACAATGTGTGGTAAATGTGGTTTTATATCTATCAATCTTTTTCACCTTGATTTGATTATATCCAGAAAAACCATCAAGTAAGGACATCATTTGAGACCCATGACCTGTTGTAAAATCAACTCCATATTAGGAAGCAGAAAATGGTCTTTGACCCTTTCCCTATTTAATGCATGGAAATCGACACATAATCTAATCTGACCAACAATTTTTTGAACAGGGACCAGATTTGAAACCCGTTCATAATACTTAACTAGAAAGATTATATGAGATTTCAAAAAAAATTATGATTCTTTCCTAATGGTGGCTTCAAGAGTAGGATTAAAATGTCTTTGCCTTTTCCTAATTATCTTTTCCCCTTCCTTGATAGGAATGACATGTTGTATGAGAGTAGGATCAAAACCACAAAGATCCTCATATGACCAGAAAAAACATCTTGAAACTCACGGAGTAATTCTGTGAATTTCACTTTCTCTACATCAAAACATTGGGAACCTATTTTAATTATATTTGGAGATTCATATGTCCCAATATTCAAAGAAATGGTATCACCAACTTTCCTTTTCAACTCCTTGTCCTTATGTGTTTCTTTGTTGCCTACATCACTTAACGAAAATGAAATTTTGAGAGGAGTCAAACCTTTAGGAAATTTGTCATCCTCAACATAGATGATTTCTTTTGGCTTAAAAGGTTCATTTTTTATTAAAGAGAAAATTCCTTTGTCACTCAGGAAAACCTACCATGATTCTACGTTGTCAAGGAGGTGAGGATGGTATAGGGATTGGAACATACAATCAGGTATTTGATGTAAAATATGTCGAGTAGGAGAAGATGAAAAAACAACTAATCTATTATCCATTGAGTTAAGTTTCATTTTAACATGAGTGATGTTAAATGATAATATATTTGAAATCAACATCCAAACAAATTGGGTATAACGTTTAAGTAACTTATTGTTTGGTACACAATTTTTCTGTACAAGATTCACAACAAATTCAAAATCACCAAAGACTGTAAGGTGGCCACAAACAAGGTTATATGCATTTTCAATTCCCAACAATAAGGCCTCAAACTCAACAACATTGTTTGTACAAGCAAATTCCATCCTATAAGATAAATTGTGAATTTTTCCTATAGGATAATATAAAATAATGTCGGTTCCATTACCTTCGTTTGAACATGAGCCATCGAAATGCATGTGTCACATGCCATCATCAAAATCAGTTGGCTCAATTATAGTTTCACATTCATCAACAAAGATAGATTACACTCCCAAATCTTCTTCGATATAATTTACATTGGGTTAGGGAATGCTCTCTATATAAGGTGAAATTATTCCTTCCCTAAGAACTATAATGTTCTTTCCATTTTGAGGGATGGATAAATGTGTACCATCGAGTGAAAGGTATCCACCAGTTAAGTCTTGTTAGGGCCTTCCCAAAATAATTGAGTAGTTACTCACCAGCATGTTAATTACTTGGATATTGAGA